>JBBPCS010004495.1:0-11272 GCA_037974645.1 Hollardia meadi | reverse complement strand
ACTCATTCATTCACGATATTCATACACACAGTTCACTCATTTGTTCATGATATTCATACACACAGTTCACTCATTCATTCACGATATTCATACACACAGTTCACTCATTCATTCACAATATTCATACACACAGTTCACTCATTCATTCACAATATTCATACACACAGTTCACTCATTCACTCATGATATTCATACACACAGTTCACTCATTCACTCATGATATTCATACATACAGTTCACTCATTCATTCACAATATTCATACATACAATTAACTCATTCATTCACGATATTCATACACACAGTTCACTCATTCGTTCATGATATTCATACATCCAGTTCACTCATTCACTCATGATATTCATACATCCAGTTCACTCATTCATTCACAATATTCATACATACAATTAACTCATTCATTCACGATATTCATACACACAGTTCACTCATTCATTCATGATAAGAAGTAGCTCTTCCTTCCCGCTTGCAGAGCACATGCAGCCCTACTGTGATCACAACATTGCCTTGCGTACCCCGCCCACTTATGGTGCGTTCAAGACAACTCGGAAATCAGAAAAAAGAAGCTCCGACTTGTTAAAAATGAATTGAATGGTTGCCCAACTCAGAATTACAGCTCAGAAAAGTGCAGGGGACAGAGGGGACACATACGGGAACTGCAGGGGATGCGTACCCCGCGTCCGCTACGCCCCTGTTCTTAGCTAAATAAAGGATAAATAAAATTACAAATAAAGACTTTTTTCACTCCCAACGAACGGTAAACAGACTTCCATAAATGCATAAAATTGTTGCAGATCGCCTTTAATTTCCTGTCATCTCTTTTCAGTTGGCAAAAGAAATAACCCTTAAAACTAGAATCACCGCCTCGTGGTTGTTAGCCTCCACACACCAATGAAGTTGCAATTTCCATCCATGTCTGTCCAGACTCATATAATCATATAATCACATGGTGCAACAACAATCACCTGAAGATCAATATCTGCAGAACCAAAGAGCTTGTGGTGGACTACAATGCTTCAAATATGGATGTTGCTGCAAAGAAGCTCTAAATTCTAAAACGTGGATGATTCACATACATCGTCACCACGGCAGCACAGAAGATCTAAACAATCTAATCTCTTATTATGGTGTTTAATAATAGCCAGAAAAGTGTTTTTACAGAATATTATTATGTCACAGTTGAAGTTGACCTTTGACCTATTGTAAAATGATCCTGTCAGACATTTGTGTGTGTTTAATAGCTCATAGTGACCTTAAACCTTTGACCTTTGACCCCTGACCACCAAAATCGAATCAGTTCATCCTTGAGTCAAAGTGAATGTTCGTACCAAATGTGAAGAAATTCCCTCCAGGTGTTCCTGAGATATCGTGTTTGAATGGGACAGACAGGTAGACGGAGGGATAACCCGAAATCATAATGCCTCCGGTCACAGCTGTCGCCAGCGCCGAGCCATAAAAATGACCTTCAGTTTGATAATGGCCCGACCTGACAAAAATTGCTCATTTTATCCCATACAGTGTGCCATAGTGGAAGACAACCAACGCAGCAGGGTTCAGCCAGATACTGTACATATAATGTACTTTTAACAAGCACGAGTGTCAACCCAGTAAAATGTTTTAATATCCGGACTCAACTGTCAACTGTGTCAACAGCCTAAGATAAGTCTGAGAATAGCACAGCACAGAATTCTTTCAAGTCAATTGCATTCAGGATGTTTTTTGTTTCATTTTAGTAAACCTGTAACCATTTGACCATCACCCGTATCGGGTCAGAAGCATTATACCAAATAAAGCACACCTGCATGTGCAACGTCAACCTCTGCACACAAGCTCTTTCTAAAGAAGACCCCATCTGCACTCATTCACAGTGGTTCCACTTCACTTTTTTCATACAATTGAAAAGGAACAGTACAGTGCTGATTGTGTTGGTGTACACACAAAAGTGCAGTTTGTTTGTGCATCCCATCAGACACACGGACGCTAGATCTTTGTGAGACTTAACCGATATTTGGTTTAACTCTTAAACAAGAGAATGCTACTAAAGACTAAAGATGTTACAAGTAAGTCCATCATCTAATTAAACATTAAATGTCAGCCCGGCCTCATTCCCAGGGCATCAAATACCACCATTTGTCTCATCCACATGCAGAAGGTACCCTTTAGCATCTCTTTAGCCTCGTTTCCACCAAGCAGGCTGGATCAGTATAGTTTGTTATGCATTAGAACGGTTATTTTTGCGTTTCCATTACCAAAAGTTGTGGATGGGACCAATAGAACTGTTCTCTACCCTCCTGTTTTATCGTTACCCCTCTGTTTAGGTACCTAGAAAACTGATCCGATACTGGAGTCTGCTTGTAGTAAACAACCACACACTGAGAAGAAAAAAAAACACAAACAGCGTGTGTTCATCAGTGTGCCGTAGACCGAGTGAGAAAGCGAGACGAGCAGAGTAAAACGTTAGCAGTTTGTTCGCTGTCGTTCTGGCAGTAATGTAGCCTGCAGTAGGCTAGCAGGCAGCGTGTTAGCTTATAAATGCTGCAGCTTGTCAAGACCAAGAAAAATCTCCTATGTTGTTTCCCAACTGCTGGAAAAGTGAAAGCTGTTACCCCCGAAGCCCCAGTAACAGCTCCGCCTATACTCCACATTAATTAATGGTTACGTACCATTACCAAAAGTGCTATATTGAAAGCACTTTGGTGGAAACGCAGCTTATAAGACACCAGGCTTTAATCACGCTCCAATGTAAACCCATCCAGTCAGAGACGATCGGAGCAACCACACAACACAAGGTAGTTTCCAAAGCAAGAAAGTCCCAAAACGGGTGGAGGTCTGGGTTGCGTGGTGGGTGAGACACACACCACTTTCACCATGGTTTGCATCCTGTGAGAAACCAAACATCATCGCTGTTTTCCTAAACCCAGCCAAGTACTTTTTGTGCCTAAACTAAAGTGCCGTTTAATGTAAAGTGTTAGAAAGGTTTAGTGGCAGGAAGGCTTTGCGCGTCACACACAGAGACTAAAGGGAACCTTGTGTGTCTGGAGGAGACGACGACGAGAGGCGTGACAAGGCAGCATCAGTATCTGACGACCTGGAAAATGTGCATCATACGTATCAACTGCTCTCAGGTCATGCATCAAGTGTATGAACTAAAATTTGTATCTGCTCTACTTTGCTATTAACAGCATCTCGTCGGCTCAGTGACACTCAGAGAGCCGTATCAGATTGCGAATAAACAAATTAAAAAAATTTCTACAGCACAGCGAGAGCAGCGGCGGCTTATCAGACAGATCAGGACGTTTCGCACCGCCGACTCCATTATGGCTGACAGCTCACAAAGCCACACTCAGCAAAAATCCAGAAACGATGTTGAGCTAAAGCTGGAAAATGAAAGCTGTTCAAACAACATGAGGGGGATCAACAGTAACGACATCACTAGCAACTGAAATTAAATGTAATTTTTACAAATGGAATCAATCCAGTGCTGGATCTATTAATGCTCACAGCTCTCATACAAACCTGGAGATGACAAACAAATTAAACGTTCCTGCTGAACTAAAGGAGCAACATGAGCTGTGTGATTCTTTTTTCTTTTTTCTCATATGTCTTTTCCTTTTCCGAAAGTGAAACACACCATTCTGCATCTCATTTTGTTTATGAATATTTCATACTGAAATTATGTTAAAGCTGCACCTCTTGTAATTGCCCCATATAATTTTAGATAATTAAGTAGGCTTGACACTTTGTGTTGTAATTTTTTTTAACTGCTAACATGCTGATATTGAGTGTAGCAATTTACAATATGCTTATTAACCCTTTAAACCCTGTAATAGAAATGGTTCGCCAGTGACTACCTGGGCATTTTTGCTTATTTTGATGTCATTCCTTTGAATATCTTCAAATGCTTCATATCCCTGAAATCTGTACAACCTAAGCTTTAAGATTATGTAAGTCAATAAACCATAAAACCTGTGCTGAGTGTTGAAAGTGTGTCACAAATTTAGAAAAATACAAAAACTGGATGTTTTGTTGTCAATTTTTACCAAATAAACACAAAATATATTGATCCAGAGGGTTTCTAAATGCAGAAACATGAACAAAATACTTCTTACACTCCATAACTTATCTTAACTATGGACTTTGTTTAGTTTTTGAGATATTGTCATTGCTATGAGCCGAGTGCAAAGCCGTTTTTAAAGTTTCATCTGTACCACGTTTTGCACTGCAGGTAACGTAACGTAATAACGTCATTGGGAGCAGACCGTTGAGATGGACGACCAAATCCTTAAGAATGAATCCTCTAGCTCTTATGGTTTTTATTTTACATCGGTTCAAAGACGATCATACAAACAATGACCTCCCGGGGCCGTTCGCAGGAGATCCGTTTTCATTGTCCTTCAATATCAATTTATGCTATAGCTTTATTGACCTATTTCTGCTAATTTTGTAGTTGATTGCATATTATTTACCATTGAAAAACCTGGCACATACCAACACAGAAAGAGTTCAGTTTCAGTCAACACTGAGCGAACACTTCATCTACAGAAAGCGAGACTCGGTCACTTTTCCAACAGGTACATGTACATTTGCAGAGCTGTCCAGAACAACTTTAGGTTTATGAGGAAAAAGGGGTAAAGAAGACAAGTATGTGAAAACATGACTAGTTACCAGCATCTGCCCGGCTAAAATTAAGTTTAAAGAAAAAAAGATTTTTGTACAGTCAGCAGGATTCTAAAGAGTGAGGAAGAGAGATGGAGAGACAGATACAGACAGATCTGGGGGAGTAATAGAGAAGAGTGAGGGGAGCTTAGCGGAAAGATAAAGAAAGAGTAGGAGTCAGCTCGAGGGAACAAGAGGAGAAGGAGGAGAAGAAAGGCAGGAAGAAAGAGTGCAGCATAAAATCAATTCATATAAGAAGCTCTATTTCTGCTGCGCTGCACACACACACACACACGCACACACGCACACGCACACACACACACACACACACACACACACACACACACACACAAGGGAATTTTAATTACATCCAGCTCTCAGTCATTGAACCATTTACCAAACCCACGAACAGTACAGAGCACAAGGGACCAATACTTACACCGATCAGCCACAACATTAAAACCACTGACAGATGAAGTGAATGACATTGATCGTGGCTACAGTTCAATGTTCTAGTAGAAAACCCTGAGTCCTGGTGTTCATGTGGAGGTTCTTTGACCAATAAAACCCACCCAAACTTTGTTTCAGACAAAGTAAACCCCCTCATGGTAACAGCACTCCATGGATCGTAATTTTTCAGGCACGTCCCATGTAGCTCAATCAAGTCAAGTCAAGTCATATTTTATTCATATAGCGCCGATTCACAACAAAGTTATCTCATGACACTTAACATGTAGAGTAGGTCTAGACCACACCCTTTATTATTAGTTATTAATTATTTACAGAGAACCAACATTTCCCCCATGAGCAAACACTTGGCAACAGTGGCGAGGAAAAACTGCCTTTGTAGCAGGCAGAAACCTCGGAGCAGACCCCGGCTCTATGTGGGTGGCCTTCTGCCTTGACCGGTGGGGCGGAGATCAGATTTAGATCTGGGGCATTTTGAGGCCAGGTGGAGGCCTTAAGCTCTTTGTCACGTTCCTCGGGCTGTTCCCGAGCAGTTTTTGTGATGTGGCAGCACACATTGTCCTGCTGGGGGACCAATGTCATCGGGGGTGTGAGCTTGATCCGCAAGGGTGTTTGGGCGGATGGTTTGTGTCAAGTGGCATCCACATGAATGTCAGGATCCAGGGTTTCCCAGCAGAATATTGACCTGTAGCGAGATGATCAATGTTATTCGGTGTATACAGGCCCGGATTGGCCATCTGGCAATTATGGCAGATGCCAGCAGGTGCAGCACTGGGCCAAATATGTTGACTTTTTTTCTCTCTGCAACAATTCAGTCAGGTCGGCCCAAAACACACTAGAGAGATGGGCCGGCCCATTATCATAGGGGAGTCTCCCCTTCTCGTGTATTTATATTATTATTAAACGCTAAAGAGGAAGTGATTCTGTGGGTAACTTTGATGTACAGTGCAGCCCGCGGCCTGATTCGTGAGTGTGTCTGTCATTCACTCTCAACATGGATATAAATACCATAAAACTTCTATTAAAAGCAGAGTCCCTTTAACTGGCCGGGTGTGGCTATATCGTTTTGACAATTTTTTTTTAACTTGCATTCAAACGTCACATTTGCTGATCGTCATGGAGGCACAGAGACACTGTAGGCTCCCGGTATCTCTCTCTCTCTCTCTCTCTCTCTCTTTCTCTCTCGTTCTTTCTCTCTTTCAAAACATAATTCACACAAGAAATTAACAATCAGACTTTGCGGATCATAGAGAAATTTGAATGACAGAAATCTGTTCAGAATTACTCAGGACGCAGGACTCAAAGCGAGTGTGGTGCTGCATAGAATAGAATAGTCATATTATGTGCTGTCTTCTGTTGCATGGATGTTTTTCTATCAATCAGCACCGTGGACATGCGCCCGAGAAACGTCTTGCATAAACGTGTCACGTCCATCATAAGCCTGTGGCAAAAATGAATGGGGGAAATGTTGAGATTCAGGGGGCGTGGTTTTGACGTCATGACTTCGTTGGGCTGGCGAAGACCACAAATGCCAGGGCCGAATTTTGGTCCCGATCCGGGCCTGGGTGTATATTAGGTATAAGATGGTAGAAAAGTGCTGCAACTGATTCTAATTTTTGAGGACGTCTCTTCTGTGTTAGCACGAAGGGCTGAGGTTCAAAGATCACTGTTGACAGTGGAAACAAAAGCTGAGAAAATACCAACTAGTAATGAGTCTATTATTTTCTGTTGGTGAACGATTGCTAGTTAACAAAGCCGATGGCGATGTCCTCAAACTGCTTGCATTGTCCAGCGAACAACCAAAAACCCCAAACAGAGTCAATTTACAAAAACTCAAAGATCCTCAAACATGAAAGATGGGGTTGTCGCTTCATAAAAGAATAATCTTTATTTTTTGCCGATCAATTTGAACATAATCATTAGCTCTGTGGACGTATTGCGAATGCGTTTTTAAGTGTATGTACTGCATGTGTTGCGTATCCCCAGTGGCTCGGCTTGAAGCAGACTGAATGTGAGCACTTAAAGATTCCCCAGAGACCAGGCGACAACATTTGCACCGTGCCGCTTCATTCAGCTGGCTGAGCGCTGCTGCTGCTCGCACTGTATCTCTATTCTCTCCGTGTGTGATGTACAGCACAGCCCTGGGCTCTGACAGATAGAGACGGTGCTTTATTGAAGGATGCACCGGGCCAGGTTAAACACGCTCAGCACAAAATGCCTTCAGCCTTCCCTCCTTCTTCCTCTCCAGTCATGCTTCTCTCTGAACATACAAGCTGAGGCTATTTTGATTTCTTTTCTCTTTCATCTCGTCTTCTCCTTTGCCCTTCATCTCTCTATTTATTTATTCCTTATTCCTTCCTTTACATTTCCTCCCTTCAACATCCCTCCCCTCTCTTACTCTTATTTCCTCTCCCTCCCGCTCTCCCCTTTATATATTCATTTTCATTCCACGTCTTTTTACCCCATTCCGCCCTCTTTGCTCTCCAGTAACTGCACTGCTTCCACCCCTTCATCTTCCCTTCTCTTTTTTTTCCTCCTCCAGCTTCGTCTTAACCTTCATTTCCCCTCCTATCCTCCAACTCCTGTATATATTTTGTCCCTTTCTTGTTCTTGTTTCTCTTTCCCACACCACCTCTTCCTCCTCCCTCCTCCCTCCATCCCTCCCAGCATTAACATACAGCCTCGAGCTCACTTTAACCTCACCTTTCTTTGTACCTTTGTTAGTAGTTTTTCCATCCTCAGTTCGTAGAACCATCTGACCCGGAGGGATTCGAGTACAACTGCATTTTCTTTGCATTTTCCTACCTCTTTCCCACACTCCCTCCGTCCTTCCTTCCCTTCTCCATCTGCTCTAAAACATACTGCAGCCCGGGGCTGTCTGTAGCAGCGATAGTACCAGACTGCAAAAAGCTCTTCAATAATGCAACAGACACACTGCAACAAGCCTAGTCCCAATGACTGTGCCATAAGTGATATAGTTTATACACTGATCTGACCTTTAGGGCCATTTGCATTTTAACTCTTTAATAATGAAACAATCTCTCAATTATAATGGCTTATTGCCAGAACTTATTGACCAGTTGAATAAAGACGTGTTCGGGTTAGGAAACACCTGTTGCTGGCTGAAGGGGAGCAGAAACAACTGATAGGAGCTGGGAAGGATAAGTATTGCTGCGCCGCGGCCCTGATTGGATCTGACTGAGATCCCTGGGAAATGTTAGGGTAACAACTTGTCAATCACAAGGTAGCCACACCCTGAAGCATACCCTGCTTTATCGTCTATTTTACTCTAAATGGGACCATAATTTACAAAATTAACATCATGCTGTATTGAAGAAGACTGAAAAGCAGCAACTGGGACCATAAACTCATGAGGAAACTGTTTACTGGGATCATAAATGAAGTGAGAAGTAAGGTCATTTTCTCATTTTCTTCAAACCCCACCAGGAGTGCTCCAGAAGAGGAGCGTTGTGCCTGGCCAGTTTTGTTATGTTCCTTTTTGGAAAAGGTCAGTTTTTGGAAAATTGATTGGATTCTCTATGCTGTTCTTGTGTCTGACTTCCTGTCTGGCTCCATCTGCTCTGTGCAACTTGATGCGGCTTCCGTCACAAACAGCTGAAATCATAAAGATTATTGCAATAATTGGTACGTGTACATGCCAATGTGCATGACATACTGTACTGCGACATCACCGACAGGAGCTACAATCCCAAACAATTTAAAGTGAAGCACAGGCAACAAGCGTACACGGTGTCTTCTGAACACCTACTGCGACCATCAGCAGATTCCCAGAAGCCCACTTAAAACCCTCTGAGATCCAACCCTTCTCTCTCTCGTGTCCCAGCCTGCATTGCCACAACTGTGTCTTTAATTAACCTTTAATTGGAATAAGGCTTCTTTTGTTAGTTAAAATTGTGACTGACTTACAACCAAATGATTCAGGTATCTGTACAAGTTAAATGTAATAATAAAAGAAAATATTACGGTACATTATGAAATAGCAGGAATGTCTTTTTTAAACTGTAATTCCCAATAGTGTATTTTTGTCTTGAATTCTGAACGTCTTCCAACTTCCTTCTTCTTCTTTTTTTTGGTCTAAATGTGGTCATGAACCCATCAAATCCTCATTTTCTCTAAAAACCCTAAACGTTTGATTTTACGCCATCTGTTGTTCTCTTATCCAAAACACAGATGAAAGTGGGAGCAAACTTCCAGCTCTGCGAAAGCCGCGCGAACCACAGTGAAACACAACTGGAGCAGACGCAGAACAACGTCCATTAATTATTCATCGACTTTACATCAATGTGCAGATTTCTCGATGAGGTCCAACACAAACTGCAGCACCTTCTGTCTTCCAAACACAGACATTCGCGAGGCTCATCGCTCAGTGAATCCATAATTAATGGGACAATCTGCATGTTTACAACAGACTGCTCATTGCTGTTCATTCACAATCTTGAAAGGTGGGAAACTAACATGTTCATGCAACAGTAGCAGAGGATGACTGACGCCAAAATACTTATTTGGTTATTAAAGCACAGCTAATTTCTTTTGAAATGAACCTCAGATAAGAATATGGTGATGAAGGACTGCTCCAAAGGAAAAATTCTCTTTCTCCTTTTTCTCGTGATCAAAGACTTATTTCCCAGGGATACATTTGTCATATTCACGTCATTGACTACCTCAACACGAGATAATGTGCCAATTGGTGGAGGCTTTGATCCAGAGTCTCACAGTTCATACGGGCAGAGCCATGGGAGAGTAGAACTTAAGGCTTGAGCCAGAAAAAAGTGAGATAAAGAAACCTTTGAAATCTTCAATTTAACATCTTCCTTCATGAGCTCAGTGAGCATCACTCACATGAAATCATATGTGGTAACTTGTAGCTGCTGTCATAACATCTCAGAGTTGTAAAATGCAGCCTCTGAGGAGTAAAACCCACGTCTTTGTGTTTTCAGAGTGGACTTCCTGGTCCACACTTCTTGTCACTGGAATGACGAAAGGCCAGTTTATTTGAAAATCAAAGGTCAAAACATCGGACATGAAACATGCAGAGACTTGTGGCTAAAAACTGCAAGCCAATGTTTTCAACTGTCACCGATTTTCAGATGTATTTCGCAAACACGCTGCTGTTGGTAAGGTGCATGATGCAACAAAGAAGACAAAAACAGAATGTAGTTATGCAGCCACAGGCAGCAACCAAAGTCAACTAGGCTGACCTTAGCAAAGCAAAACTGTGCCCACGGCATATTTTAATTGATTTTAAATAGTAAGTGACAGCTGAAGCTTTCACACTCTCACTTGGGGCCTGCCATGAATTTCAGCTGTGCAAGTCTGGACATGGAAGTCTGATTTTTAAAACACATTTTTTTATGTTTGTCATTATGAAAGTGTACTTACTTTTTATACCACAACAAGTTCACTCCCCAATGCTCCCCGTCACACTGCAACCTGGCCACCAAACTCTCCAGATCCCAATTGGATTCTAACAGATTTTTTGAGACTTCACAGATTTTCTTCTCTCTAATCTCAAACATGCTCACACTTGAAAATAATGGTGAAAATAATCAGCCTGTTTTATGGGCTGGTAAACAAAAACATAAATCAGACAAAACTTTATGCAGCCATAGAGGACAGGGGCCCAGGCTTCTCTCATACTGACTGGATTTATTTTTGTTTGAAGCAGTTATCAAAACCTAATAAAAGGTTTGATGATATGGTGGGCCTCAGAGCATCACACAGTGGGCCGTGGGGGCAGTGAAACTGCTAAATGGTTATATTATTATTATTATTATTATTATTATTATTGTACTTTACAAAGATAGTTTAAAAAAAATCTAAATCTTACATAAATAAAACATGTCAAATCAAAATGCATAATTTTATTGACCTGGTAAATTTGAAAATCACCAGATAAACATGTTCTGCCACAGCTCGCTAACGTATGCCACGTACAGCTAGCTAATGTCTGCCACAGCAAGCTAACATCTGCCACGTACAGCTAACTAATGTCTGCCACAGCAAACTAACATCTGCCACGTACAGCTAGCTAATGTCTGCCACAGCTCGCTAACGTATGCCACGTACAGCTAGCTAATGTCTGCCACAGCAAGCTAACATCTGCCACGTACA
>JBBPCS010004494.1:0-11273 GCA_037974645.1 Hollardia meadi | reverse complement strand
CACACACACACACACACACACACACACACACACACACACACACACACACACACACACACACACACACACACTTCTTCACTCCAGGCCCTTCTCCATCTCTGCTGAATCCCAAAACACAATATAATGGATTCTCTGGTTAGCCATTTGGATTTCCTATTCCTATCCAGGGTCTTGTGAATGCTTCTACTTAATATTTTTCTAATATTCACCTGCCTCCATCTTCCTCCAAGGCTTAATTTTTTGAAGTTATTGCTGTTCTCTTGACCTTTCCATGTGGGCATGCAACATGAGTGCAGACACGAGGCGCCCGTCCTGTTCTTTTCAGGCTGTACACTTTGAAGCACACAACAGTGGCAGGTTATAGGCTCAGTTTAGGCTCCAGCTCTCCAGTTCGGGTCCAATGTGACATTTTATGGCAGCTGACTGAGACATGGCTGTGTTGACCTTTTCTGATATAAAAGAATTGAATTTCATCTTTTAAGTTAATGGTCAAACATAAAGTGTGGGACAGATAAATCTGTCTTGGGTCACAAATGGAATATAACACAGACTGTTAAATTGTGGTTTTAATGCATTCAGTACATAAAGCAGGTCTCGGTTTTAGTTGCTACTTTGGGAAGTATGCTTATTGACCTTCTTGAAAAGAGGTGAGTAGGTCAACCTCACTCTCATATCTGTACACTAAATATGAAGCTACTGCCAAGAGACAGTTGGCTAAACTTAGCACAAAGACTGGAAATAGGGGGAAATAGCTAGCCTGGCTCTATTTAAAGGCCTTTTAGCACCTTTAATATGTACAAAAACCAAAGTGTAAGTGTAGGCAAGAGAGCAAATAAGTGTATTTTCAAAATTGTGTTAGGCATGTTATTGTTCAAGGTAGTAAGAATTTAGAAGTACTAGGGTCATCTAAGTTCCCCCAACAGAACCCAAACCACCTGAGATATTTCTGACTTGCACTAAGTAACTCTGAGTTGGTTTCTGAGTATTAGTCTAACCCTTTCTCCCTTTATTTTTATTTATTTAGTATTTAACTAAATAAAAAGATACAAAAATGATGCTAATAAGACTGTGCAGCCATGCTAGTTGCTCTGTGAGGTTGCGTTTTGCACAGTGGTGCTTTGAGCCAAATGCTAACGTCAGCATGCTCACAATGACAATGCAATGACTTCTTATGCTAATGGCTGTGACCAGAAGTTTGCTGACAATAAGATATTCTGAGAGAGTCAAAACAGCGTCAATCAACCACACAAGTTGTTTGTTTTTTTTGGGGGGGGGGGTTTGTTAAATAATTGATTGATGTATATATGAATTATTACTTATTTATGAAGTATGTTTTGTATTGGTACACTATAAAGACGGTAAAATGAAACTGACCCTGGTTACCTTCTGCTAATGTAGAATATTAGATTGGTTTCTTGAGGAGAAAATGCAAAACAAAATTCCATTTCATGTTTCATTAGTTCTAGTATGATGTTCACACTATGGATCTTCATAATAGAAATTGATACCATATTTCTTCCATTAGTTGCCAGGACAGTAAGTATAATTGCCTTTGCTTTGGGACGTGAGCGGATGTTTCCCACCGCACTGGATTGAAATGGACTGAAATGCAATCCAGTGTGTGTGTGTGTGTGTGTGTGTGTGTGTGTGTATGTGTATGTGTGTATGTGTGTATGTGTGTAAGAGGAAAAAAGACGGGAATGAGAATAGATAGAGGAAGAGAAAAAACAAGATGTGAGGGAGGGAGAGAGAGAGAGAGAGAGAACCAGTGAGAGGAAGCAGGAGAGATTGAACTGTCAGCAGCTTGACTTAATCTTTTTTTTTTCTCAAGATGGAGATGAGACTGTGTATGTGACTCTGTTTGTGTGTGTGTGTGTGTGTGCGTGTGTGAGCGAGACGACTCCATCCTGTTTTGAAGTAACCTAATCTAGGATGGAGACCTTGTCCACCCCCTCCCCTAAAAAAAAATCTCAGAAGACCGAAACTCTAAATCCTTAATAACTAGCCTTTGTCAATCCTAAATTACCCCTGTAATCACAAACACACACAGAAACGCACTCACAGGCGCACATACAAGGAGAGCAAGGGGCTTATGGGTTCACACTGCACATGCTTAGGCTCTCAGTTTTGTAGGTTGTACTTGAGGCAAGCAAATGTATAATTTGGCCTGTGCAGGCCACAAACTAACCAACCGTCTCTCTTTCCCAGATGCCAGGCAGAGGGACAGATCATCGGTTGGCACCACGTTACGAAGAGGTGGAACGCCAGTATGCCTCCTTGCCAAGGTACTGCTACTTCTCATCCTTATATTGAGGAGGCCCAAAAAGTTAATGTTTTACTGCAGTGATCACTATTCTCTGTTGTTTTCTCTTCTCTCCTTTTCTCTTTGAAGCCTCTAATTTAATCTGTGTAGTCTGTGTGTCTTTCCGAGTGTCTCTGGGGGCCTCAATCTCAGCCAGGAAACTCACCTGATCCCCTCCCTTGGGAACACACACTCAGACAGGGGTTGAAAACTGACTCCTGGATCTGCTTTCGCAAACCTACTTTATCTTACGCACAATCAGTAGTTGTCAAAGTCGCCATGAGCGGATTTGTTGGTGTTTTATTAATTTATGTGTTTAGTTTACTCTATAACCTCAAAACTCAGTTATCATAGTTTGATGTCTATATGCGCTTGGTCATACTACATAACTTTCTATGTCATCAGATCGCTGTGCTGTTTACGCTAAACGACTTTCTGTCTTGTAATCCAGAATCTTGAAGTCACTGTGATTTGCACACTACATGACTGATCAGCGGCAGGGGGTCACACATCACAAGATCCTTCACCAGGAGGAATCCCAGAACGAGTCTGTCTGTTCTCCAAACTATTTTGTCACAAAAAAAAACACAAGAAGTGAGAGAAAAAAATAAAGGGGCTAAGTTGTTTGTGCACTGATTTGCAGCAAAAAATGAGGAGATGAAGGGTGAATATATATTTTTGTGATGAAAATGTATAGCTGCCTGCTGATATTGTGGTTCAGCCAGGATGACAAGGTTGCAAATGCCAAAAAGCTTGTATGTATTCCAATATATTCTGATAGAAACAATATTATTGTGCCACCTTCATGCAAATAGCTGCATGATGAGACCGGGTTCAGAGCGTCTGCTCTCATTGGCAGTCTTGCTACGTGGTTCCCTGACACTACTAGATATTTAGTCTGCTTGATATCTTTCGGACGTCTGCGAGGTATTTCCAAGCTTTGAACACATAGCGAGCTCTGATTTTCCTCTCATCTGGGGCTTTTCTTGTTGTTTGTCTCCAAAAACTGTCCATGTGTGGAAAATCAAGGCTACAATCCTTTAGTGTGAACTCTGTATTTGTTGTAGAGAGGAAGCCAATGTTAAAACAATGTTTTTTGGGGGGGGTTTTTGCAACGATTCTTTGTTAGTTTTGAAAAATGCGACACAATTTCATGAACTACAATCTACTGGAAATGTTGCACACATTATTACATGATAAGGAAGTCATCGTGGATTTAGCTCAGCTCCCCTGTTTTTTTTTGGGGGGGGGGTTTCCTATTTTTTCAGACAGTTAAAAAGTCAGGAGGCCGGGGAGTAGAGACAGCTCTGGTCAGACTTGACAACCAAGCAGGGGACCTATCCACTCCCATATCCCTAACATTAGCCAACAAACAATAACAAACAATAACAATAACAGCTTCCTGACTGTACTAATACAGCTTTGAAGGATTCCATCATTTAATTTACTTTGTTCCTTGACGTAATCAGATAAATATCCAGATCCAGAATGGCCGTAGTTGTTTTAAAAGATTGTTTAAAATGTGGATATGAAACCACAGCTGTTCACTGACCATTTAAACATCTCAATGTGAAACACATATTCTCCGACCATCATCGGTCACTCCCTGTCTTTCAGCATCTCATTTTTCATTGGCAGCCTTTTCACTTTCACTGCCTGATCACACTTAAATTATCTTCTCTTTCTTCAGTCTTTTGTTATCTTCACATCTCTATATTTTTTTTCTTCTCCTGTACTTTCTTTAATTCCTCCTATTCTCCTCCACAGCCCTCTGTCTTTTTTTCTCCATTTTTTCCCACTCCAAAGATAAAGAGTACTACAGTAATGTACTTAAGTAAAGCCCCTTAACATGCCTTATTTCACTGCACTGTAAACTCTTACTGTATCTAAAAATAAGACATATCCAAGTGGAAATAGAAGTGTAAACTTTAACAGGAAAAACTCAGAGCAGTTGTTACTAGCCACTTCTCACCTCATTTTATTTTGCTTCTAAGAACCAACACCTCGTGGACTAACAAACCAACAACAAATGTTTGTTTGTGCGCATATGTGAGAGAGCTAGAGCGAGGAAGTCAGTGAGTGGAATGGCAGACAGAAGTTAAGAACGTTAGAAAGTTTATAGCCCGGTTCCTACCCCTGTTAAAATGGTGAGGGATGGCGATTTCACACCTCTTTTGTGTGTGTGTGTGTGCGTGTGTGTGCTTGTGCTTGTGCATGATAGAGAGAGGGTGTGTGTGTGTGTGGGTGATGACTTTGGCAGATGGGAGCAAGAACAGTGATGATAGTTTTGAGGTCTGGCTGTGGTATCTGTAAAGCCTTGGGAAATTGGACACACACACACACATGCAGTACACTCTGTCTCTGTTTCCACTTTCAGACATGCACTGTAATCCGTAAAATGCTGTGCCAATTTTACATGTAGGCCTCGTGTTTGAAAAGGACCCGAGTGATTTTTCCATAAAAGTCACTCTGACAGTCTGCCTACTTACAACCTGGTAACGGCTCTGAAACATTTTCTACACGGCTGAAGTGTGATTTAAAACAGTCACATTGCGAACAATATAGTTTTTACACATTTTTTAATATTTAGTGCAATAGGACATAATGCAAACAAGACCTTGTTGATGTTTTTGTTGGTTTGACTTCTAAATTAAAGAACTGCTTTTCCCCTGTGGATTGATAGACACATGTATGTAATGCCTTGTGTTGCATAGTATCCATAACAGCCTCTCATAGCCTATGTGAAGCGAGTTGATAAAAGTTTTCCACTATGAACACACCGATCCGAATGCCAAAAAGCTGTTACTAAATAGATAGATTAACCCAGAAATGTTTCAAAAAGGAACTCCTCTTTTTCTCTTTATCTGTTATCCTGCCTCTGCATCTCTGTCTACTCATTTCTCCTGATGTCAATTAACTCAAGAGATATTTCAGCATCTAGAGAGTCAGAGAAAGGTTTGGAAACCACAACCAAGCTGTTGACCTTATCAAAACATGTTATTTTGCCACCGGGCCAGATATAGCTAGCAGGCTGTGTGTACCAAGTGTCTGTACGCCTGTATAATTGTATTCATGTGTTAGTTTGTGTGTGTGCATGTGTGTATTTGTGAGTGTGCCTTTGTCTTATTCCAAGTGAGTCCAAAAATAGCTGAGGGGTTGCTTAGTCAGGCACTGTACGTTTGACTCAAAGTCAGTTAACTGGAGCGCTGAGTACGTTGTCTGAGTTAGTGTGAGTGTGAGAGCGCTAACACTGTGAGACAAGATTTTGATGGCTCTAAAATTAAAACATGACCCAGTGGATGATGTTTCTCTGCCCAAAGCACAAACACTACTTAACTGTCAGCAAATGTCACTGCATGAAATACAGTGGAGTCTGTTGAGGGTATATTCTGTAATTTGCGACTGCATTAAAGTGTCTTGGTAAGTGTTTAGCGCTCTTGGCTTTTCAGGTCCTCATGTACTGTATGTAAAATAATAGCCGAACCAAGTTTGATGGTATCCAATGGAAAATATCAATGCATGAGTCCCAGGCGATCCAGGTGATTTTAGTCCATCAGCAACTTGTGACCCATTCCGACGTTCAATATTTCACTTACTCATACATTCAGTGCTCTATAGCCTGTGCTCAAAATTCAGAAAATAGCATTTTTAACTCTCCTCCTCTTGAAAGTATTTCTTTCTTAAGCACTGAGTGATGGAAAGGGAAAACTGACAACATAAAAAAAGGTAAGAAAGGAGGAGACAACAGCGCATGTCCTTTCACTTCAAATCCCCCAAGGTCTCCTCTCGCTGCCATTTTCTTGAAATTACCTCTCATCCGCTTCACACCCCCCTCCCCAGCCCCCAAATCCTCTACACCTCACTTTCTCTCCACATTGTACTTCTCTCCTTCCATCTTACTTAGTCTCATTGGTTTTATTACACTGAAACATAGAACCCCTGTTGAGAGCGAGTGTCCTTGTACCTCCAGCCATGTGAGAATCCGTTTGAATTTTAGAACATCGCCGGGAAATTGTTAAGGCTCATCTTCATTTTATTAGATGGTTAAAAGTGTCGATAGACTGACTGAAATAAAGAGAAAGAGGTGTATGACATTTGGTAAACATTCCTGGCTGGAAAAGAACACTTAAGTGGTTTGTATGCATACGTGCAGGTGTGAGTTTCGGTCATTCTGAGGTCAGTAGATAACTATCAGTGTGTGTGTATGGTCAACATTAGCAGGTTGCACCCCTACCATGTGTGCACCTTTACTGTGCCATTTACATACTCTCATACAGTATATTCTCTCACACACACATATATACATATACACTTTTTCCTATATGTTCTTCTGTTTTTGAAGGCGTCAGTCCTGTGCATGTGAGTTTCAGAGCACATAGGACTGGACTACGTCAACGTGATTTTGCTCCCAGAGGATGTCTGTTGATAACGGCGATCAGTCGTTCACAATGCAGCCTTGACCCAATTGGATTAGCCGAACACCCTTTCCCATTTGTCCTTGTTTTTACTCTTATTAGGTTAAAAGAGCCAATCAGAATTGTTGTGCAGGTTTCTGGGAAGGCTGTCACTTCCTCATTGTAATGATAATTGGATGATTAGTAATTAGAAAGCAGATGTTGCGTTCTGTGTCTCGCACTCTGTTTCTGTTTGTCTCTTTTAGTTGCATATCTCCATTTTTTTCCTCCACTTTCTGCCATTTCTGCTGCTTTACATCTTTCTCTCTGTCAGCCCCTCCTCTTTCTCATTCTCTCTGAACTTGGGGTGAAAAGGACATCGTTGAATATTGTTTCACTCTGCCGAGGAGGGAAATGACATGGGAATGTCTCTTACTTCCACTCTCAAGTTTATTTCATATATATAGCACTCATAAAAGCAAACAGGTGTTGCACTAAAGTGCTTCATAACGACAAATGTAATATATACACATAGTGGCATGAAGACATATATGTGAATAATAAGGCAGGATTAAAATGCAAACAGGTTTAACAATAATCTAAATCCCAAGAAAACAGATAAAGATAAATACTGGATAAATAAACACAGAAAACATGTACAAGCCTAATAACATATATGTGCATAGCAAATAGTACAAAAATACAGCAAGATTAATATAGAAACAATCCAAACCATAATTGAAAATGCAATGAAATAAAAGAAAAACTGATTATAAACTATTAAAAGCCGGAGATTAAAATGAGTCTTCAGGAGCCTGTCTAATGGCCTTTGCAGGCTATTCCAGAGCTGAGGAGCCGCTACAGAAAAAGCCCTGTCCTCCGCCTTTTTTCTCCACAAACAGGGCACAGCCGAGATGCCATGGTTGGAGGATGTGAGGGGAAATTTGGTATATGTAGGGGCGAGACCATGGAGAGATTTGTATTGATTGTACAATTAGAGGGATTTTGAAGTTTATCCTGAAATGAACGGGGAGCCAGTGTAAGGATGTAAGTATAGGGGTGATGATCTTGTCACTTGGGACATGTTAATAACCAGGCAGCAGCATTTGGGGATAGTTGTAAGCGGGAAGTGTTAGCCTGAGAAGTGCTTAGGTTCTTTTTTTGTCTTTCTCCCTCTGTCTCTCTTGAGAAGACCTCCCAACCAGGCCTGAGGGTTTCCCAGACCACTTTACAACTGCTGCACAATCCACCCCATTGTCCACTTGTTTTCCTGTGTCTCTGGACTCCAGTCTCCACTTGTTTGTTAGCCATGTGGAAGACCCCCTCTTCTCCTCCTCCTCCTCCTCCTCCCTCTCTCTTTTTCTCTCTTGACCCTATCTTGTTCCTAGCTTCTAGTGTTTCTGATGTGTCCACCCGGTTGCTGCTTTAAAGAGTTCTGGTCACAGCTTTGATCTTGAATGTGGACTATAAAAAGTTGGGTTACAACCCATAATGTGTTGCAGAACCAGGGGGTCTGGTGTGATATGCTTTCATACGTCTGGATCCTGGGGTCAGGAAGGAAATTTTTCTTTCGGGTCCCCATTCAGTAAATGCTTAACAGGTCTTTGGGTGTGCTGGAGTTAAACTGCTGTTAAGTGATGTCCTACAACTGGTGAAAACTCCACGCTACACGCAGTTCACCTATGCAAAATGTGAGCATTTATCTTTGTCTCTGTCTTATTTAAATGCTGACGATTGTTTGGCTATACTTTATGGCTGTTAGCTAATCACCAAGGATGGGGGAAATACAAGTTGTACATAAAGGAATGTAACATTATTGTTTTTGTCTGTCTGAAGATTAAGAAGATGGACTGTGCTTCATACATTTTAACATTTGCAGCTGTGAAACATTAACATCTGGCAGCAGCCTAATGACCATCTGCCATGTGCTGCTACATGCTTCCTGTGTGTTTCAGAAATTCTCAAAGTTATATTGGATTGTTAAACGATTAATAAGTGTGTTTTTGGATGCATGCAAAGTTCTTTTTCCCAGTTATATAAACTATTAAAAGAAAACTTGATGATTGAGCGCAAATCAAATTCTTTGATAGCAGAAAGAACCTGCCGCGAATTGTTATGATGATTTATGAATCTGTCGAAACAGGAAGCAGCTCATATTACCGCAACAGGCAGGGGTTTGACATTAAAATAAAGAAGTGAGCTGGTCAAGTTCATGAATGGATGCAGACATATACCTTCAGCTTTACTGTCCTATATTCACTTCTAAAGTTTCAAGTACACTTTATGTTTCCAATGAAACGGAAATTTGGCGGATGTCCATTTTAACCCAGTTACGTGTGCATCGATAACTTTTATACAGATACCACACAAACATTGAGAACATGTTTGTGCGTGTGTTTCCGTCCTTAAAGGTCCTTTCAAATGAATCCATGACCATACTCAGAAGTCCTCTTCATGTACCAAATTAGTGCCTATTGAGGGAGTGTCATTTTGTCAGCAATTTGTATCCTATGGTCATGCTCAGAGCAAAATGTCCCCAGCTTGAAACTATTACATCTTGCTGTGGGGGGACCTTATTGGCTCAAGATGTGAAATAATGGAGGCTATTTGAATGGGATATGGTATTATCAGTAATGGATTTCATGATGTTTGAGGAAGTCAACCACTACACTGCCTATACTGCCATAACTAAATGTCATCTTTAGTTTGAATCATGCCAGCCAGTGTATATGAACATGACCCATTCAGGTACTTACAAGGTAAGGCATTTTCTTTAATATTAGATCTTTGAAACATGTAGTTTGTAGAGGTGCATTTCAGAACAGACAAAAGGGATATTATCTTAAGAAATATTTTAACATTGATGAGGATATTGCTTATTTTAGACACTTACTAGACATTTACTTTACTTGCAGATTTTCTTCAGTGTTCTGGGGCAGCTTTTATTTATAGTTTAAAAGTAAAATTGAAATAGTTTAATAGTCTGTATGAAATGTTTACATTGTACAATTCATTTGTATGATGTTGCTCATTTTACGACTTCGCAAAAAATGTATACATTGTAGGAGCCACATTAAGTTTATTTTTCTTTAACTGTATCATACATACAAAAAGACTTTATATCACAGCTATATTTGATACCTTTAAAATAAATTGCTTTTTTTAAAAATTGTATATGAGAGAGCCATTTTTCAATCTTTGGCTGCTGAATCGGCTGCCGTCTAATCTGAGAAAAAGATAAAATCGTTGATGGCGGATGGTTTGTGCCAGTTGGCATTCACATGAACGCCAGGATCCAGGGTTTCCCAGCAGAATATTGCACTGTAGCGAGATGGTCAATGTTATTCATTTCAACTGTCAGTGGTTTTAATGTTGTGGCTGATCAGTGTATATCCAAAAGGTCAACGGTCAACATCACGGTGACAATATAATATTCTGCAAAAACACATTTCTGGCCATTATTCAACACCATAATTTAGGAACACAAGGGAGATTAGATTGTGTAGATCTTCTGTGCTGCTGAGTTAAAGATGTGTGTGAGGCATTTATGTTTTAGGATTTGTAGCTTCCTTGCAGCAACATCCATATTTGAATCATTGTAGTCCACCACAAGCTCATTGGTTCAGCTGATATTGAGCTTTAGGGGATTGTCATTGCACCATGTGGCCAAGCACTCTATCAGTCACTGCATATATTACATGAGTCTGGGCAGACATGGATCGAAATTGCAACTTGATTGGTGCGCGGAGGCAACAACCACAAGGCGGTAATTCTATTTTTTTTAATTTTTTTTTCTTGGCTGCAGCTTCATTGCTCAGTTTCCAAATGGCATGGCCGTATTATGATGGGATGCGAAACACCACTCCAAATCCTCATTGTTCTGCCCTCTCTGTGTTTCTGGGGCAACAGTCTCCTACCATCTGGAAGTCCCTCATCCCCCAGTTCCTCTAATGGGTTTCTCCACTGTCCTTCTCCCTTCTCATTTTCTTTTTTTCTTTGAGTACTCTTTCTCTTTTTATTCATTCAGAAATTTTACTTTTTTTGTACTCTGATTTGATTCTGTCTCCTGTTTTGCCCTTTCTCAATGTAGATTTTTCACTTTAAGCACTTACCATATCATCATACTGTTTCATTTGCTTTCCATTTTCCGCTTTCTTTGTCCTCCTGTATTCATTTTCATTTAATTCCCTGCTGGCTTTGCCTTTTTTTTTTGCTTCTGCTGTTTAATATGAGTCCTCTGTATTATGCACCCTCACACCTTCACAGTCACTCTCATTCATACCCTGATACACACATGGCATATTTCCAAATGTGTATACACACATACTTACAAACACAAGGGAATGTAATCATGTTAGTTTCCTGGACTGGTCAGTTTGTAATTCATTATATCCAGGTGGATTAATCATATTTGACAGAACTTTATTGACAAAGACAGATAGGAGCCCTGAAAGGTGTTCAGTTTCATTCAAAAGGTGAACTGTATGAGCAAGCATCCTGCAGTGTCTGTGTGTGTGTGTGTGTGTGTGTGTGTGTGTGTGTGTGTGTGTGTGTGTGTGTGTGTGTGTGTGTGTGTG
>JBBPCS010004493.1:0-11273 GCA_037974645.1 Hollardia meadi | reverse complement strand
CACCAGGGGGCCATCCAGATGTTTTGGCTTCACTTTTGAGGAGCTCTCATGTCGGCCATCTTTATATACAGTCAATGCAGTTGCTTGACTATGTTGATAGAAATATTGAAGCCAACATTGGTAGCATGCCCACTGTGTCCCATATAGAGTGCATGCATAGTGATTCATACGTCTTTCTTGACAAAATATTTTAAAAACAACTGGCTGCACACCTGACCAGATGACATCATTATGACATCATCAGGGTTATTCTTCTCGAGGGCGATATACACGATTCACCGGCTGAATAATCCCTGTGATGGCTATACTGAACTTGATGTGCACTTAATACACCCGCTGCACAGAGGATAGAAGGTGGGGGCGAAATGAATAGAACTACAACTCCCAGACACTGTTGCTTACTGCTGGTTTATTGATGTAATACATGTTGAAGGATGTGAGAAGGAGCACAAACTCTGTGGAAAGATACTTTCCTATGTACCTCTATCAAGATCAACAAATAAAAGTCCCCACAAACAGCTGCCTTTTTATAAGTAGCTGAATTCTTAGTCTGGACGATGGAGAACATTTTTAGCTGGACCTCCTTTGGCTCGACTATAAAACACAAACTAGAGTTCATTTTACATCACATATCAAGGGGTTTGTTCCTTTAGCAAACACGAAAATTCCAGTTTTAATGGCTAATTGAACCCCGACAAAACGCCCAGAGGGATCTTTGACTGTTGCTTAGATGCTGCTCAATATTCTGAATCCGTTCTGTGTTGTATTTATTTTTGATGAAACAGAATTCTCCACTCAGGTGAAGCACGGTCGCTGTTGGCTGGTATCTCTACAACAGCTGCCGCCCGCCGGGGCTTTTCACGGCACAGCGGCGCCTGAGGCTTACCGGGAGAAAATAATGTGACAAACAAAGAGCATCTGACCGACGAGAGTCCTCTGGGCTGAAACACATCACTGACGAGCGATGCTGAAGGAGGACGGCTTGCAGTCGGTCAAACGGAAAGCAGGTGAACTACAGCAATCAATTTAAAACCAAAGGAAACGGCACATTCAGAAAGGGTTTTATAAATCTGTGAGAGAACATCTGACATGTAGTCCTCATCTGAGTCCAGATTGAAGTGGTCCAAATGAACACGGTACACCACTTCTCTCCAGCATCGGCGCTCATTCAAACATTTCCCATAATTCACTTCCTCTTTCTACTTTTTCACTGGATTAGTGGAAGCACAAGCAAACTCTTTCTTGAGGTGCAACAATATCCAGACCTTCATGAGTCGCTGCTCTAAAGGAATACACTTCAGAAAACAAGTTGTTGGAGAGATCAGCTCTTCAGATGAGAAAGAGATGGAGTCCATTTTCTGTTTGGATGCTTCATATTATGGACAAACGAGAGCCATCGTATTTAGAAAGGTGGAAAATAACTTCAGGAGGTCACTGAGGTACTTTTTACTTCTACTCCACCACATTTCACACGGAAGTGTTGTTTTAATTTTCTCTTTATTGAAACAGTCGGAGTTACTTGACTTTTCAAAATGATCGATCCATGAAGTTGCTCAACAGTATTACAGAACAGAATTTCGCTCTAAAGTTTTTTGGTTTTTTTTAAATAACATTTGTTACTTGTAATTATGATTCATGTAAAAAATAAGTTTTTCAGGAACCTTTAATTAATCAGAAATTGAATCAAATTTTTGTTGTTTCACATTTGACTGGTTTTGTTTTTCTGTTTGAACTTTCAACGATTAATAATAATAATAATAATAATAATATAAAAAATAAAAAGGTAACTTTATAAGATTAATACAGGATTAACACATATCATAACTATTTGTCTTTCATGGAAATATTCTATCCATTGAACAATAAAAATCCACTGCGGTCTATATTCACTGATACCAGCAGCAGTTATTTCTTTACCAATGAAGATGTTGAAAGACGTTTGCAGTCATTAGTTTTTGGGGGTTATTTTGTCATGACTCCAGGTTTTGGACTACTGGAAACGTTAATCCGATGGCAGTCTTGGATTAAAAGTCAGTTGATCTAAGGACTGTTGATTTCTGTATTAAATATTCTGCCAGGCCATTCAATAGTTTTTGAGATTTCACCCTGGACTAAAGTGTCGAGCTGATAATGTCATCACTAAATATGCAAATGTGTCTAAAGAAGTGTGAGGAGTACGTGTTCTGCCCTCATTGTGACCCAGAATCTTCCACGCCGACTTTGATCAGTTAATAACATTTTTTGTCCCGAACACAATTCTTCCTCCAGACTTTGTGCGTGGAGCGATGCGAGCGTGGTGTTGCTCCTGTAGTACACGGCCCCGTCCTGATCCAACCCCCTCATTAATGAGGAGAAACACCATCCGTGGGGCTCGGCTGTCACCGTTCACATTATAAGTTCATAAACCCATTTTTAATTCATGGAGGGGAGAATACTGCGTGTACGCGGTTGTGTGCTCGGGACGTGTTTCAAAGCGAGCTCGCTGGCTGATCTCGTGCTTTCTGTTTCAGTTGGGTTAATGAGTCAGAGTCAGAGAGACAGCCAGAGTCTCATGTTCGTGGAGCTGGAAGCTCATTTATTCTGTTATATCTCATGTCTGGATAAACAATGAGTTCTGTCATCTGCATTCTGCAGGTTTTGTTTTTGGGGTTGAACACATTTTTTTAAATATTTGGTGATTACTAATGAGTCAGACCAAACACAGCTCTGCCTGAGTGGGGTTCATTTTTTATTTTTAGTCATTTTAATGCAGCATCCTTCAGGATTTAAAGAATAGTCGTGCTTGTAAACACTTTGTCACTATGCACATAACATGCTGATTAATACCAGTGCTAAGGACACCTGGCTGCAGCCTGCAGAACGGGGCGGGGCTTCAACGTCGATCGTTTAAACCCACCCACCTTGATTTCATTGGCAAGGCAGATTTGTACATTTCAACAAAAAGGCAAATCGGCTCTGTGATTAAATCGGAAAATAACAATCACTTAATAAGAAGCTAGATAACTGTTGAAGTGAATATCTACCTCAAACTAACAAATACCTAAATAAATCTGAACATTCAACTCAAAGTAATTAATAAAGAAAGAAAGAAAGAAAGAAAGAAAGAAGTTTAAACTACCTGTAAAAAAAGAAAGTTGACTGGTGGAGGCTACACAGCCGTCAGTCAATACAGGCACAGAGTTCCATCGATACCGATAGTTTGTCAAATGTCCTATTACCGATTAATCAGCCAAAACCAATTGATTGTTCTGCCTTCAGTTTGTGCGAAGGAGCTGAAACAATGAGGTCTCTGGAGACTGAAGATGTCTCTAACGGCCCTGTGGAGAACAGAACGTTATATTTCTGTTACAGGGCTGATGTGGAGCGGAATGTTGGCTTTTAGTTCCACTTTTAATCAGCCAACCTCACACATTAGCTGGCCGTGGCTACGAGAATCAGATTTTAAAAGCTTTTAGATCAAACGGTTGAACCTTGTTAACTTTGATGGGAGTAAAGGAGGTCGGGGTGGGTGTATGGGTCGACCACAGCACTTTAAGTGAGGAGGCAGCTGTTTGTGTCCAGTGCGAAACCAGAAGTCAACGGTGACGTATTTTATCTTAACCTGCATCATGTACGTAACGTAACTTTAACATATCTAATGTAGTTATTTTAACCCAGACCACGATCTCTTCCTACATTTGTTCCCCAAAGCTTTTAATTGACAAAGTCGCATGAGTCACTGTCACCTGAATGAAGGTAGTGGCTGATTAAAACATTTCCTGCCTCCTTCATTGAGTTGCGACTGAACTTTAATGTCTTTGACAGTAAGTAACAGAACAATAAGGCCATCTGTGGACTGGACACACACACATGAAACTGACATTGATCTTCTTATCTGACTGTTGGCGAGACAACAAACAACATTTCCCAAAATGTCAGAGCGCTCCTTTAATTAGACATTTGTTTGGTCCTTGGGGAAGAAAGTGTCATCACCAATTTTCCAATATTATCCTTTATGATGATTAGTATCATGAAGGTGTCCTCTTTGTCTTGTTTTATTCACTATTGGAGTGCCCATTAAAAACGTGTGCGTGTGTGTGCGCGCGTGTTTAAATCCAGACAGAAACTTCATCAGTGGGACTAAAGAAGTTTATGGGCTCTCATGTCTTATTTTTACTGCCTCTGATATTTTATTTTTGCCCTGTGTGCGCTTGTTCTTCTCTCTTGGGCAGTTTAACGGCACCGACCACGCGTCACATGTCCAAACAAATCCACACTCGACGCCGCACTTTCTCGGGTCCTCGGCAAAACAGCCGCCAAGTGAAGAGGAGGCAGACGGACATTTCTTGCTTTCTTGTTAAATATTGCACGATGACATGAGTTTGTATCATTGGGAACAAAGTAAATGCATTGAAATAAATAAAAAAACAAAAGTGTGTGGTGACCAGCTCTGATGTATCGATACTGATGATGATGCTGATGATGATGATGTGCAGTTGGACACCTTCGTCTGAACACTCGGCCTGATTTGAAATTGAGCTCCTCTGGCTGCCATCTGCGGCTGAAAATACCTGATCCTCATAAACAAACCCAGTCTGCCTTCGCCGCGCCGCTGCTTCAGGCCCGTATTCACACACCAATCAATGAGGGCGTCCACACACTCATATAGCTCACGAAAATTGGCTTTCTTCTCCTTCAGAAGATTCTTGTGATTACCTGTATAGTTCTGTTGATTGGAGATTGATCGCAGGTTGAAATTAGACAGCAGTGGGTCCCCTTTTTTGTGATTTGTGCAAGGCTCGATTCACTGATAGAGGAGGAGGAGGAGGAGGAGGAGGAGGAGGAGGAGCCGACAGCTGAGGGATCCATCCAAAAAATCTCCATTTTAACAAGTGTGTTATGGAGTCTTCAATATATTATTTTCTTAAAACAAGTGAAGAAATCAGCCCAGATTGTTCCGCCTGCTTCAAATTTACTTGTTTTCAATAATCTATATTCATCTCCAATCAATGTGTCGTTCACATGTATCAAATATAATCAGACTGTTCATCTGTGATCCGACGTGAAACTCAACAGAAGCTCTTTACGTTAGAAAAGAAAGTAATTCACTAAAGAAAGCAAGAACAGAGAAATGACCACCGTAATTGGAAGCAAGGCCCGAGCACACAGATCCTCGGGGGTCCCTGAAGGCACCAGGTGATCGATGTGAAAACATTCATTGATACGGTGGTATCGTTCACCCCACAAACAAAGCAGGAATATTTGTAAATGGTTCACATTTTGTGCAAGAATTGATTAGCAAGCCTCAGCTGGAACTGGGTCAACTTCATTTACTGCATCGATTGTAAACTAGTTTGATCATTTTCACCTCTGAAGTACAAAATGAACTGAGATGATATGAAAAGGAAAATCTTCAGACCGTGTGACTAACTGTACTTTTCATTAATATTCTGGCTGATTTCATGCAACGTGGTTCTTATTATTCATCACAAATCATCTGGTCCTGATACTGAAACGTTTTGCTCATTAAGTCACAGACAAGTTTTTGGCGTATCGCACATATTGTACGAAGCGTTTCAAGCTTTTATTTTATATTCTGCGTTTATGTCTCAGCTAAATGTTGAACGAACTACAGAGGGTCTAACTGAAGTTACATATGAGGATTAATTAACTATTAATGCAGCAGTTATCAAACTTTTGTAATGTACAGATTATCAGTTACCCTGTAAACATGTAATAAGTAATGGAACTGTTTTAATTACTTTAAAGTAATGTTCTATATTTGATCACATACGTTTCTAACAAATGTTAACAAACTGGACAATAGAGCTGAGAAATCCAAAAAAACACAAACTCAACACTTGATCACTGTCAAACTTTTAATAAGTTCTTCAATATAACTTATGTAACCGACGACAACGCCACCCGCCTCATCCGAAGGCAACGGCACCTTATACGGCCTTACACGACAACAATGCAACGCAATTATCATCATTATTATCATTATTATTATTATCATTATCATTATTATTATTATTATTATAGTAAGTGATGCAGTCCTTGTTCGTGTTGCACTTAAATTAGTCCAAACAGCTTTGCATTTCTGCACAGCAACAGAATGATTGTTATATTCGAAATATAAGCTTTTTACCTAAAATAACATATTTGGATGTAACCCCTCTGTAATCCAAAATGTTTTGATTAACTGTAATTTAAGTACTTTATTAGATTTTCTCAGCAACAGGTTTTTATTTAGTAATTTACCAGTTAGGCTGCCTGTAGCTCGTTACTCACCAACACTGGTTATCATGAGTTTAAATGCATTTATGTCAAAGTTACCTGTTCGTGTGGTCATGCAGTTCAAGTGCAGGATCGATTTGAAAAGTTGACACCGAGTCATTATTTTCTTTTAATTGAATCTCTCATATTCACATCGAGTCTGCATTAGTTTGTCTGTAAGAGGTGGGATGTAAATTTAAATGTAAACAGTTTGCAGAATGGTCAGATGTGATGGAAAGGGTGTGTGATGGGTGAAAACATGCCGAACCTCTGCTAGTGTCCTTTAAAGTGTTTCAAGAAACAGGCGGACGCACACAAACAAAAATCAAATACACCATCAATGATCACAGCTCTTATTTTTCCCAATAATATATTTAATTTAGCGTAGCGGTTAAAGTGTACGATCATGAAATACAGTAGCTGTTTTCTGCTGTTGTGCCTCATGATACATCGATAATGAAGCACTTCTGTTTCTTCTTTGATTAAAAACCGGTCAATACTTATAGCCTCAGTGTCTGCTTCGTTTTTTGCATCCCTGAACACAACACAGCCGCAGTAGAATGCGTTTCTGGACTCTTCTGGCTCTTTCTCTCGGTTATGAGCTGTGACTTTGGAACGTGAATGCGCGCGAGGTCACCGCCGCCGAGACAGGAACATGTTCATTGTACCCCCAGAAGCAATTGTACCCGGCGAAGAGTTGGAGAGAAAGATGCTCTGAAGTGCTCTCTGAAAGACGGCCGGGGCTCCCCCTTTCATTGTCTGCAGTATCTAAAGCAGAGAGAGATAACCGCCATGTTAGTAGGAGGCTGACTGAGAGCTAAGTGCCCCGACTCTGACAGCTCTGCACAAATGCATATCAGCCAGAGCAGGGAAGGGAACTACAGAAAGGTTTAACTCATAAAACATTTAAGGGACTGCCTCAGATTGCACTTAGAAAGTATTTAGAGCGGTATACACAGCGAAAAGATAACGAGAAGAAAACGTGGCCCCATGTGAACCCGGAGAGAAATGTGTGGATGAATTACCGCGGAAGACCTTAAAGACATTTGCTGCTCCATTTATGCGAATTCTTGCATCCTCTTGGCTGAGAGCGCCTCAATCAATACCTCTTCAACGCGAGTGAAATCTGAAGAAAGCACAAGAAGCTCGAGCAGAGAACGGGACGCTCCAGGCAAGAGCAGCTCAATATACAAGCGGAGGGATGTGCTGCCTTCATGGGCTCATGTTTGGAGTTTTTACGCCCAAATGAACTCAATTTTACAACAGCGCTAACCTGATCTGAACCAGAAAATGGAGCCATACGCCTGGAAAATCTCTCGGCCGGGCTCTCGCTGTCATTTCTCGCAGTCGGCCTCAGTGGAGATCTACAATACAGGCAGAGCAGCTGACTCCTGCACAGCACACAGCAAGGATACAAACACAACAATACTAATCTTTATCCTTGTAGAATTTGGGTTTATTGACTCCTGTAACCCCGTACGGGATATTCATTTCCAAATTGTCACACGGTATCTGGACATCGACATCTCCTCGTTGAAGCTGCGTAACGTTCACATTGAAGTAAAAAGTCAAACCTTATCTATGTGTTTCTGGCTGCACCGCTGCATCAAATAGATATGATCTAACGGCCTCGTGCTTGACTCTGATACATTCTTGGAAACGTCTGGATCTCTGGTGGAATTCCTCTACAGGGTTACACAATACTGGGCTGAGAAGTGTCACTTTGTGAAGTGATTAATCACATTTAGCTTCACAGCAATAAGAGTTATGAACTTAAATTGTTACCAGTAATAGTTTCACAACCAGTAAAAAGGTTGTCACACACTGAATATTGAAGTCACACATACTGTATGTTTGAGATTTTCTGTTTAATAAAACAAATTCATGTTGGTTTTCCACATGTGACTATTTCTAAGTCTGTTAAAACTCCACATGTAAAAGAAGAAGAAGAAGAAGAAGAATTTTAAGGTGCATGCTATTTCCACAAACCTGTTCTCACTCCAGGTCGTCACATACCGACGTTTTGTCCTGCGCCCTTCACGTCTAATCCAGACGTGCAAGGTACCGTTTGGCGTAGCTGGCCGACGCGCTAAGGCTCGCGCGCCCCATGTGTCTTATCCTGACGCACAAGGTCGACGTTACTTTGGATTAGTTTGGACACAGAATCTTAGGTTCAGGAAGTGACTGGTGACGCTTGGTTTTAAACAGGAAGTGAACTCCGGTTCTCCGTTGTCTTTTATCACATGTTAATTTTAAGATACACGCGTCACACATGACACTGAGGTTCACATGTGAACACGTGCGGAAATTTCTTATGTGGAAAATATAAAGTCAATCCCTTGTGAAAATGTCCAGTTCATGTGTGAAATTAAGATTTTTACTTGCGAGGCTGCTAGCTAAAAGAACAGGGATGTTCCTATAGCTAATGCTAAAATAGAGACCAGTGAGCATCTTCTGGTATTAACTGTTTGTCATAAGAAGGCAGGTGTCTGTTAAAACTACTAAGTACTGGTGCTACGGGGTCTGTTAGCAGTTAAATGACTGGTGAAAGTAACATAACAAAGATGTTAAACTGAGCACAAAAACATGGAGGAGGATTCAAACACAGCCGACCTTTGCCAAAACAATAATGACGCTTTTCATGTGGTAAAACTACTGACCCCATTAAATTATTCATGGAGGTGGTCGCTTGCAAAGTTTGAGGACTTTAAGAACAGAATCCTGAATTTGGAAGCATCGACAGCTTTCTGTTGTTCAGTCTGATGCCACGTTTTGTTACATAAGGACACAAAACATCAGAAAGATGTAAGGAATAAAACAGGGAAATCAAATTTAAAAAAGATCGGTGTGAGGACAAATGGAAAACTGCTGGCTGATACTCAGTTCTGCTGCCTTTGAAAGCCTTTAGCTCAAATGCAGAAGAAATTCAGCGGCACGGGAAAGAAAATCCCCGGGTGGGAGGTTGGCAGCATGTGGTTAAAAGCAGCACGTCTGCCTCAGTTTGCCCTCTTGTGTGAACAATTTCATCAACAAGACCTCTCGTAAAATAAATCCAGCTCGGGTAATGAAGGAGCGGTATGCACCGAGCGCAGGCAGAGAACATTTTTCGACTTTTAAATCTCCATTATTTACACCCGGCCCGTCTTTGATATCTCGGACCTCTGCAGGAATTCTCCCGTGTCGTTCGACCAGCCGAGCCCGTCTTGAAGGTAAACCCGCCGAACCGCAGGGGAACGACACCGGCTTAACGCGATGATGTCAAGTCACTGAAACATTTTCATCATCCGGCAGCAGTGGGAGAATGTTTTCAACTAATTCTTTTCATGATTTAGTAATTCCTATTTCACTGAACTGAAACGGATCAGAGGAGCTGTCCTGTCCTTCCTCCCACATTTTTGTTCCTCTGTCTCTGCAGCCATTATTTTGTTCACACTCCAAGATGTCTCACTGCTTCAGTGTCATCATGCTAAGGTCTTTTTTTTTGTTTCTTTCCTGGCAGTTCCAGACCTACAATTCTCAGAGCACTTGTGATTCTCTGCTCCTTCTGCCTGGCTATCCTATCACCCCGACCATCTACCTCTCCAGCAGCCACTCCATTCTCTGCTTATGTTTGTTTAATACTCGGTGGAGTTGTCTGCCTGGGATTGGGTGTCTGAGGTGTGATGCTGAGAGATTTCCAATTGATGGGATGGAGAGGACGGGAAGGAGAGAGGGGGAGAGCGAGTGGAGGTTATAGAATTGGAGGAGAAAAGAGGCCGAGTCGATGGGCGAGCAAAGTGTTTTGGTCCAGAAAGCATCGGGGCAGACTATTTACCACAAAAAAGACACCCAAAGTCGAATGGAAACTGAAAAGACTTCAGTGGAGTGCTGGGAATTCATTTTTCAAGAGAAATTGCACAGTTTTGCACCAGCATATTGAACCGCAGTACTTAAAACCTTTCTACTACAAAAGGCGATATAGCTCGGCATCAAAACCATGAGCTGAACTCTGCTCGGCTTCCATTAAATCCCTGCCACTGCTCCTCTGAGCCAAATGATTTTTGGTTGGGGTTCTGTGGATGAAGTCACGAAACCGAGTCTGTCAGGGTTCACTTTCATCGATAACACAGTGTTAAGGTCAGCACTTGAACCGTGCCAGCTCCTTATCAGGTGAGCAACTATTCCGACATCCTGTCCGGAGAGATAAAGCTGACTTCGGACCAAGAGCTAATTCCACTGGTTATTAGCATGTGATCTGTATCTGCATCTCTTATCGGGGAAAATGCATTTTAATGAAGATTTAAACACGTTTCAGTCAGAATGCTAGTGGATGTGGAGGTGGTCTCGGCTCACGTTGTGGTCGGCTCTCAGGCGGATGTAAAGCTGCGTAGATACTTGATGCAAGAGGTTCACGATGGTGCCGCAATATAGATCACTGATAATAGAATTCACCCAATGGTACCACAACAATACTGGATGAATGTTGCCTATTGTACGTGATCAGGCCTCCTCCAACAACAATCATTGTGTTCTATTCATTCATTCACCTTGTGATACAGTGAAGGTCTTCCTGACTGAATGAAAGAATGTTGCTGTACAATCACTGCGTGTATGTTCTTACATTCACTATAAGAGCTGCGTCTTCGCTAGAAAAACATATAGATTTACTTTGCATGCAGCTTATTGTTAGACGACCTTGAAAGGAGGTAATCAGGTGATGTAGTGTAAAAGAGTGACAAAGGCTTTACACTAACCTAAATGTCCTGTATTTATACAGCGCCTTTCTAGTCAGCTTGACCACTCAAAGTGCTTTACACTACAAGTTCACCCCCATTCATACACTGGTGGCAGTGACTACCATGCAGGGTGCCACCTGCTCATCAGAAGCAGTAACCATTCACACACATGCACTCACACACCGATGGCGCAGCATTTTGGGGTTCAGTATCTTGCTCAAGGACACTTCGACATGGGGCTGCAGGGGCCGGAGATCGAACCACCGACCTTCCGGGCGACCGCTCTACCACCTGAGCCAC
>JBBPCS010004492.1:0-11273 GCA_037974645.1 Hollardia meadi | reverse complement strand
CACACACACACACACACACACACACACACACACACACACACACACACACACACACACACACACACACACACAACTATAACACACAGACAGGACCACAACCATTCTGAAGTTATAAAGACGAGCAGGGAAGCTTGGTTTATGTCTGAAGAGTTGTTGTTGTTGTTGTTGTTGTTGTTTTTGTGGTCATCCACAGGGCTTTTCCTGGCTAAGAATGGGCCTTTGGGGGGTGACTATGCACGATCATAAGCATGATTGTTCCGCTACAGTTAGAGCTGGGTGATATAGGCCAGGTGAAAAATGTATAATGTAAAACAATTTCACTTTCTGCTTGTTCAATATTTGTTTGATAAATTGTTGCTGAACATTTTCAGAGAGGATTTGAATAGCTGTTTATTCTCAGTTATCATCCATCATTTGGCACTGGTGATTTTCCTTTGAGGGGTGCCAAAATTTTCTCTCTGTAGAAAAAACCCTGCATCCAGTAATCACAGCAGAATAATTAAATGACACAATGGGAGACTATAGACTGTATAAAACATGGAAGTATTCTTTGTGACGTCACCCATAGTTTTCTAAAGCGCCATTGTGAAGTTCAGTGAGGCAGCGCCTGACTCCGACTAACTCGTGGCTAATCCAAAAATGGGCAAAGAGGTGGAGCACAGACTTCTTGGACAGACACAGCAAGCCATATTGTTTGTCTGATATTTGCATGAAAATCTCCACAAACACCACAAACTCGGCTGAACGACAAGTTCAGTGACTCAAATAAGCTGACGTGATGCCTTGACAGGTCACTCAAAGCAACCATGCCCTTAATTATCAGCTTGGTTGTGTGCTTTTACAGATAAGGACTGGGAAGACATTAGGAAGATGCCCGAGTACCCAACGCTGCAGAAGGACTTCAGGAGGACAACGTGAGTGGATGCTGTGATGATCTGACGTGATCAGAAACTCACAGACAACAGCACACAAATCATGACATGCAATCAATCAGATTTTTCGTTGTTTATTTTGTATTGTTGTGTTTTCTCATCTAACAGGTATGCAAACAGCAGCTTAATCAAATACATGGAGAAGCATAAAGTCAAACCAGACAGCAAAGTTTTTCTGTTGGTAGGTACACACGATACCCTGAGGTATGTGAGAGGAACAAGTCATAGTCTACAGGGTAAACATATAAAAACATAACCAATCAGGGTTGTATTTAAGACGAGTTAAGTTGATTATTTGTATGTAAAATGCCCATCTAGACACTGTACACTCAGCTATGATGATGCTGGTTGGATTGGTTTTACGACATTCTTTTACACAATTTCTTGCTACTGAAAGTGAATTTTTTTAAGAGACCAGCACATTTCCCACACGTGCAACAGGAGCCTCAATCAAACCTCAAACATTACAGTATAAATCCTTTAGTATCTATGTAGTAAACTTCAGCAGTCTCAAAAAAGAAAAATGTCCTCATTCGTCAAATTTGATTCTACATGAAGACATTTTTTTGAAACTTGCATTAATTGTGTGAATAATTTAAACAATTCTTAATATGACTGGAGTGAGATAGGAGACAAAGGGCCAATCTGTGTAACATGTTATTGTGTTTGTATGTGATTTTTATGTTTTAAATGTGATGATTCAGAGAGTTTCAGGACAGTGGCAAACTTTTTGTTGTGTTTAACAATGACTCAAGCTAAACTGATGACTGTCAGCTTGAGTTTGAGGGTGTTTACATCCACATCAGATGAGTACTGTAGGACCCCTTTTTTTTACATAATCCCCCATTTTGGGGGAAAGCAATGTATCTGTGGAAGTGAAAATAAATACTTCAATAGGCTCCTTATATTGTAATTGATGCTCAGGGTCAAATCCTCTGCCGTCAATGTCTGTCTGAAGTGAACTATCCACTAACAGTAGCAGGTCAGGTGGCCAAGCCAGGTATCCAGAACATTCCACTGTTTGACCTTCAAAGACTCCCTGGTGGCCCTGTCTCTGGACACATTCTCATATTCCTATCCAAAATCTCGCAAACTCTCTTAACTGCACAAACTTGTCTTAATTAACTTGTTTCTGCCTTTGTGAGATTTGATCATTAGTGTAATCTCCGCCCCTAAAGTTGCCATTTGAAGTTCTGTTCTTTTCCACTCAATTTGTGGGCAGGTTTCATTCATAAAAATAGTTCCCAAAGGGAGTCTGCAAGATATAAAGTAGCTCAGCTGTCATCCACGTGTCATCGGAGCAGAGCCGTTCTGTGAGACATAAAGAGGGAACAGTTTGACATGAGGTTAGATACTAAGAAACATCTCGAACTGGTCCATGACCTATATGTGAGGCGTTCAAGGAGACGTGACAGCCACGGAGATAAACGAGAAAATATTCCAGCCTACAGTAGGTGATGTTACACTGTCATGTACAACACTGGATAATACTGGACAGAGACCAGAGGGCTGTACTACGAAGGGAGTTTAACCTCCTCAGATTTAACTCAGAGTTATCAAGGAAAGTCAGGTTTGACAAACTCTGATTACCTACAATGGAGTTAAACGGCACTACGACGGTTAATAAGATGTTAGTGGGGTTAACTTATTTGGAGTTGGTGCGCGTTTGCATAAAATTGCCGTATTTAGCAGCACAGGCAGAGTTTTTTCATTATGACTCGTGCTCCGTATTTTTCCCAGGAAGAGTGTACGATGATAATATTGGGATACGAGGACTTATTATAAATTTAACAGTGTAATGGCCAACAAAGCCAGAGAAGCTTGTTGACTGCAGACACAGTGTTCTTGTCCTATCTTCTCTATCTGTCTACACTCTTCTTTTATTTGGAATAGAACTGAAATGTCAAGTACAACAGCGTCAGAGTCCAGAGAGGCGGGGAGTATTCCGAGATAAAAATTCAGAATTTTTGAGATTATAGTGGTAAATTTATAAGAGAATAAATCACAAATTTACAAGAAACATCTTCACTTTTCAAGGCTGGCTAAGTCTTATCATACGACAGCAGGCGCCACTGCTTGCCATGTATTATCCCTGCAGTGATGACCTCATCAGATTATAGATCTACTTCACAATCGGATGTAGCAATATAGAAATTCTCATGATTTCATCCCTGCAGTCACCATATTATCATAAACATCCACACTTTAGAGACGTTGCTGTAAATCTGACCAGTACAGAAAAAAAACATCATGATTTGGATTTATTCTTGTAAATTTGTGGCTTTAATCTCAGTGAATTGCAGAGTATTTCCTTGGATTATTAGGTCACCCCCCTCCACCACCAGCTCCGTTTTTATTCTACCTAAAATTGCCCTAATATGCCATGATAGTAGGTTACATTCATGTAAAATATTCTCTCTAAATATGTGTAAACAATGAGGATAATTCAATTCTACACATGGGCTAAATCTCTGAAACTGACCGGCTAATTAAGATCTCCTCCCTGAAGCAGCTGTAGCTGTAGGGCTACCAGTATGAAGAGATGTAGATCAGGTAACATCGAGTTAACCAGGAAGATAACCTGCCCGGAGCAGTTTAGGGATGCAGCATAAATCACCATGGCAGCACACCTCAGGTAAAATTTAGCCACCTTTCCTAGTACGGGTTAATCAGGAAGTGACACCCGACATCACAAAGTTTCTCCTGAAGTTACCTGGATAAGCCAGTTACCTCGCTTCGTAGTACAGCCCTCTGCAGTGAGAATAACAACTACTGAACTGTCGAAGGTGACGTAACATAATCAGCTAATAAAATTATAAAATCTAAACCTTTTAGTCAGTGGCGTAGGCAAAAATTGTATTTTGGATGGATGAATTTGTATTTTGGATGAACATTCTGCATTTCAAAGGTAATAATAGCAAAACACTGCCTCAACCAACAGAGCTCAGTCTAGAAAGGCTGTACACAGTATAGACAAAAACCTGTCTATTATATCCTATTCAGGCTAAAATATATTTGCACCGGCAGAAGCGGCAGCGCATATGGCTCTACAGTGCATGGCACTGTTAATTAACCATCTTATTGCACAAAGTGCCAACAAACAGCAGAGAAGGTGTTAACACACTGCATGACATAGCATACATCAAAGAAATCGCACATGTAACATATCCCTCGTGCATTCATTACAGCCATTGTTTCTTCAGTACCATGGTCAGCTCACGAATAACAGCAAATGCGCAAGCAGCTGTTTACACAAAAAAATATGAACTTTTTTGTTTGTATTTGTTGGAGCAGGGACTGTGCCTCAACCTTAGTTTGACCGCTGCTTTCAGCACGCTCAGCAAGTACTTCTAATATTACTTCGAGTAATGTCAGTATTTTGCTCACTGCTCCGGATTTGGAGCTCCAGCGCGTGTCTATGGACCGCTCAAGTTCCAAGCACGGCATCCTGGATGGAGCTCTTTTTGCACTTCCACAAACCTTGCGTGTCGACTGCTGCCTGTCATGAAACTGTGTATATCGTTCAGTGTATCAAAGAATGTGCTAACGTGCCGAGACACCTTTGATGCTGCACAGAGTACCAGATTCAGTCTGTGAGAATTACAGTGGACATACACGGTTTGAGGAAAAGTTTGTTTTACACGCACATGCACACCTCCCTTGTTCCCTGACATAACGGATCGCCCCATCGAAACTGAAGCCAACGCACAGAGATGGGTCAAGTTGCAGTGGTTCAATCACCTGTAGTATCTTCTCTGAAATACCACTTTCGCTCATGTCACTTGTGTCCACGAATCTGATTGCCCGTTCTTTTATTTTCCCTGCGTGAACATATCTCACACAAACAGCTACGAGTTCACGCTTTGACTCATCCTTATATTCGTCTGCCATAAGGGCATAATAGGTGCCTGGTGTTTCACTGACTTTTGCTTTGATCTTGCGCAACAGCAAGGAGGCTGCTGATTCCAGCAGCTCATTTTGAATATCTGTACTCATCAAAGTTCCATTTCTGGGCAGCTGCTCTAGACGATTTTGGATCTGTGGATCATATTTGCATATGAAATTGAACAGTTCTATAAAGTTTCCTTTATTGAGAGCATCTGCATTCTCCCTGTGTCCACGTAGGGGGATGTCCTGCTTGGCACAAAACAGTACAATATCCAAAACGACTTTTAGGTGGTCCCGATTCCTCTCGATAAATGGTCCATGGCATCACGATTCATTTGATTTAACACATTTCCCCGGCCTGCAGTTTGGTTGGCCCTGTAGCCTTGAAACTTGTCCAGTGAAACGGATTGGCTTGCTCGCCTGGTGTTTTTCACATGCCTGACGTAGATGCTTCCAGTCCACAAACCCCTCTCTCGCAAATGGGATGTCAGCTCCGCTGGGGAAATGTCTGCACATTTTACAGAAAAGCGCGTCCTTCTTTACACTGTATTCCAACCAAGAAAATTGTCCATACACTTTGATGAGAAGCACCTTGATTTTCCATTCTTGTCAGTGCAGGGAATTACCTTCAAATTTGGCTGTGTAGGTGGTTCATCAATTGCAGATAAATCAGCGGGTAAACCGGAGGGCACTGGCGCCGGTGAGCAAGCGGCCGGGGCCGGACTAACCTTCTCGTTTGCTAATGAGTCTGAAGAACTGGGCTGGGTGGACTCGGTCGATGGAGGCAGTACCATGTCTTCTTCCTCAACTCTTGCTTTTTTAAAATAACACATTAAAGAACTTTGTTTAGCCATTGTTGTGGCGGTAACGTTACATCAGCTGAAAAGCCAGCTAGCTAGCTGGCTGAAGGCAGCCCAGAGAGTCTGCCTGTCAGAAGAATAGGAACCAATTAGGCTATGTTCCAGAGGCTTCCTACAATTTGTTTCAATAGTTCCATTTTAATCAGAGTACAAATTAAACACACACAAGTCAACAATAAATCAAGTTTATATTTATTTATTTTCTTACATATATTTTAATATTTTTTGTAACAAAATTTTGATCAAACTTGGCTGGCTGGGCCAGTGAGTAATGTGGGTGGGCCAGTGCCGCCTAGGCCCATTACTGCCTTTGCGCCTGCTTTTAGTTCATTTACAAGCCATCATGATGATCATACGGTGCCTCAAATTCTCTTAAATCACTCATTTCTTTCAAGAGGTTCATTGTCTTGCTAAACTGTTCTACATTTGAATAACTATCTATAACACTGTTCACTCAGTATGGATGTCAACACCCTTAAACTTTGAGTCATTGTTTGTGTTCTTGGGTTGAGCCAGAGAAATGCAACACACGTCCTCATGCTTTCTGAAGACAGTGAATATTGAAAAGTTGGTGATCTTTCTACACCCTGTATAACATTACTACCCTGTAACACTGTGTTATTCCTCTCGGCCTTCAGCTTCAGAAACTCCTCACCATGGACCCCACCAAGCGAATCACATCAGAGCAAGCACTGCAGGACCCATACTTCCTGGAAGACCCGTTACCAACCACTGAGTGAGCCTTAGTAAACTTTTGCACAAGGCTTTCCTTTGTCTTGATTCAACAAAAGAGAAGCAGGCCCACAGTGATTAACTATGAGGAATTCGCCCTTTACGCTTTAACCAGCCTTCCTGGGGGTTTTTTTGAGGAGGGGCTGTTTTGGTTGGTATCGTGGAATCAAGAGTGATAATGTGTGCTAATAGAGAAATGTTTGAAGCACTGATTCTCTGTGATTGCCTCTAGTGTGTTTGCCGGGTGTCAGATCCCCTACCCAAAGCGAGAGTTCCTAAATGAAGACGAGCCTGAGGAGAAAACAGAAAAGGTAATTATTCATCTCGATACTTCCAGAGTAGCTGTCAGGATAGAGACGTACTGAGTTTGTGCGTGAAAAAACAAAAAAAAGTGGCCACAGAGAATACTCTGACATCATCACCATATTAAACCAACCGTCATAGCTGGTGGTTTCAAATATGATGTCAACCTGCTGAAATGGTCATGTGATCTGTGTTCTATCCTGCCAAACAAATTTAATGTGATGGGACTGGCCCCACTTTAAAAAATAATCTGTTCTAACGTGCAGCACAACTCAGAGTCTCTAGTGTTGTCAGTCTATATCTTGGAAGGAAGCTCCATCATATTAATAGTACACATGATTCCTAGTAATCAGTATTAAAATAGTAAATCCCCCACACACACATACACATATTAAGGCAGGGCTTCTCAACATTTTATGACTTAAGGCCCACTTCTGATTTTGAAAAAAATCTGCGGACCGCCCTCCCCTGTAAATAAGAAAAAAAAAACATGACATGACAAAAAAGGAGAACCAATAAACTGGAGTATAATTGTCTTCTGCCACTGTTGGCTGTAATGACCAAAATAAATATCCTGTTTATCCTCAGTGAGACACTTGGGCTTGTTTCTGGGAGCAAGTTTGTTCTTTGTCTTTGATGTGGTCATTTAAAAAAACGTCCATTTGTGTTACTGCATTTAAGGTAATGTTAGCTAGCTAGCTGTGGCTAAACGTGTTTGTCTTGAGCTGAGGGCTGTACTAAGAAGCGAGGTAGCTGAGATTTAAATCACAAATTTACAAGAATAAATCCAAATCACTATTTTTTTTTCTGTACTGGTCAGATTTACAGCAATGTCTCTTTAAAGTGTGGATGTTTCTGATAATATGGTGACTGTGAGCTGAAATCATGAGAATTTCTTTATTGCTACATCCGATTGTGAAGTAGATCTATAATCTGATGACGTCCTCACTGCAGGTCTAATACAAGGCAAGCAGTGGCGCCTGCTGTCGTACGATAAGACTTACCTAGCCTTGAAAAGTGAAGACGTGGTTCCTTGAGGAGAAAAAAAACACAATTTATCAGAATGTTAAATGTAAAATTTATGATTGTTCTGTCAGAAAATATTCAACTTTTTTTTCTTGTAAATTTGTGATTTATTCTCTTATAAATTTACCACTATAATCTCAAAAATTCTGATTTTTTATCTCGGAATATTCCCCGTCTCTCTGGACTCTGACGCTGTCGTACTTGACATTTCATGAAAAAATGAAAAAAAATTTCCCAAAAAATTATTCCAAATAAAAGAAGAGTGTAGACAGATAGAGAAGATAGGACAAAAACACTGTGTCTGCAGTCAACAAGCCTCTCTGGCTTTGTTGGCCGTTACACTGTTAAATTTAGCCATTAACGTTTAAGTCCTCGTATCCCGATATTATCATCGTACATTCTTCCTGGGAAAAATATGGAGCACGAGTCACAATGAAAAAACTCTGCACCAACTCCAAATAAGTTAACACCGAGTCAACTAACAGCTTATTCAAATAAATGCATTTACAAAAACACTTCCTCCACGGCCCCCTAGAAGGCACTCTGAGAATGAGAATGGCTGTAAGTACCACATTAAATCCTAAAAATGGCATCTATTCCTTCTCCCTCTAAAAATTACAAAATGAAAAAAAAAAATTCAGAAATTCAACTGCTGGACACAAGATGTGTCCTACTTTACTGTAGGATCCGATACTCAGTGAGCACAGAGAAACTTTACACTTTCAGCAATGAATGTGAAAACAGCCTTATAGTGTCGGACTCTGCACATACATCATTCTACACAGTGAAGCTCAAACATCCACCTGGAGCAATAAGAAGAACAACAGTTCTGACTGGAGGAGGACTTCAAAATGAAAATGTTTGCAGGCTCTAATTTGATGTGATTATCAGACACCTCGTTACAGTACACAGGCTCTACTGTCTTAACATTAGAGTGGTTAAATGTACAGTCCAGAGACACTGGAACTATACAGTGTTGTGTGGTTTATCTAAATTCAAAGCAATGTGTGACACACTTTTGCATTGGAAGTGATCCAAAGCCAGCAGCAGTGGGAGGTCGGACGCCTGTGGAATCTAGTGAGATTGTTACTGTCCAGAGAGAATAATGAATGAGGAAGAACAACACAAGCTGCACAAACACGAGCAGCTGATTCCAGCCTGAGAGCAGAGCCGCAGTCACTGCAACAACTCCAAATCCTACCACTGTATACTTAAAATATCTAATTACACTGAATATGAGACACAATCACCCAGAAAGGAACATTTCAGAGAGATATAGGGACTTGTTTTTAGACACTTTATACAATTTAATTTTACATATTACAAGCAATAAAAACCTTGTATTAATTTTTTTTTTTCTTCTTCTAGTGCAGACACTGTAATCTCTGATTTACGTTAGCCTCCTGCCACTACAAACAGAGCAGTGGAATCTAGTGACTGCAGTGGCTGGGATATATCCACATACTCCAGCTTATTTTCCTTTGAGTACAGTGTGGTTAGCTCTACCAGCATTGTCTCGGTCCCTGATCATTTCTCACTGCATTGTTTAATCTTACCGAAGCAGAGAACGGAAGTTCCTTCAAATTTCAGCAACATTTGTCAACATGCCAAAAATAACCGAGTCGAAATTAAAAGATCAAAGACGTTTTTATGCATACAAAAGGCTTAAGTCTTTTTAAATTTCAACTATTGATAAATGGGAGCATAGACAAAAGTGTTGCGTTCATATTTTTGTTCGGTCTATTATGTGAGATGACAAGTATGTCACATGGAGGTAAAGGCATGCATATTTATTGTTTTGATTAATCGTCATTAATCGCCATCATTTTTACCCTTCAACACACCACCATAGGAATGGTGGATCAGGATCAGTCTCTGAGGGCCCATTTCAATTATTTAAAGCACACAGTCTAAAGTATATGGTGCAAGTGCAAGGTAGTCACTGCCACCAGTGTATGAATGAGTGAATGGGTGAATGCCTACTTGTAGTGTAAAGCTCTTTGAATGGTCAAGCTGACTAGAAAAGCGCTATATAAATGCAGGACATTTACATTTACCATTTCCTTTAAAAGCCAGGTGCTTCTGCTCAGGGTGCATTGCTATTTAAACAGCGGTACTCGTCTCACTGAGGGATAGATATTTTGTCTTTGGCCAGTGGACCCTCTGCCTCCACCCAATCCTCTGTCCCATCAACAACTCCGTTTGACTCCCATATGAACAAATGCACCGATCTTTAACTGAGGAAGAGGAGGGCTGCTGCGCATACCTGTGTGTTATAGAGCGGAAGATCAGTCCATAGATCAGGTCATAAAAAAAACACACACAAAAACAGGACCAGGTCAGGATCTAATGTTAATTATTGTTCTGTGTTCTTCTACACATCCATGAGATCACACATACAGTCCAGGTTCAGTAAACTTGTTTAACCCTAACCCTCTGGAGAGTTTCCTCTATCCTGCCTGAAGTGTCCCACGATATTTGCTGCAGTGACATTACTGCAGTGTGTTACAAATTACAGAAAGCAGCCTCCCAATCCGTGCATCAGTGTGTACACACTTTGTCACTAGTATAATTTAGTTTGTTTTGTTAAGTGTAATGAACAGTATAACTCTTGGCAAAAGTATTTGTAGCTGTATTACAGTTCAACATTTTGAAAAAAAACATGGTTGGAAGGTGGGAGTTGATCAGTTTCTGGCGTTTGTGCTGAAAAGTGAAACAATTTTCCCAAAGAGCCATCTCACAGAGTTCCATTTATGGCAGTTTGCCAGCTTTGAAGCTTTTCAGCAGGCCAATGTGGACATTCAGAGAATTACAGTTTTTTAAACGATAGCTTGATCATCTCCGTGTGCCAGATCTATAGGTAGAGTTTCGCTCACTCATCTACACACACATGAGCTGCACTCATAACACCGCAGGTTTTGTTAGAATTTAAACAAATGTTACCGTAAGACTGAAATCTGTGGTGTATTATAGTCTCCTCATTGCTCTCTCAGCTATTTTTACAGTGTAATAAAACACTACAGGGACTCAGCGGTGACTTTGCCAGAGGCAGGGACACACTGTACATACAGATACAAAGTGCAGCAGCATTGGGCCCCAGTGGAAAGTATATGGACTTAAATATTGTGAGGTTTGAGTTTGGAATGTCTACTTCTACTAAAACATTTCAGATGAAAGAAAAGATGAATTTTTTCTTCACTGCATTTATTTGACAGCTTTAGTTACTAGTTACTTTACAAGTTACAATTTGACATGAAATACATGACAAGCTTACAGAATACAGCACATTGCGAAAGAGTTGTGGCTCCTGGCTAACTATTACCCTTTGGAAGGGCCGGACCCCCAGTTTGGGAACCACTGATTTAAACTTGCTAACTGGCTCCACTTCCAGCAACAGACCAGAATGAGTACTTTTACTTTTAATACCTAAAGTATATTTAGCTCAGTGCCGCTGTACTTTTTTTTTTTAACCTGTCCTGTCCAGCAACATAGACATGCAGAATGACAGATCTGGATGCCCTATAGTGCCGGG
>JBBPCS010004491.1:484-11273 GCA_037974645.1 Hollardia meadi | reverse complement strand
ACCTACTCTACATGTTAAGTGTCATGAGATAACTTTGTTGTGAATTGGCGCTATATAAATAAAATTTGATTTGATGTGATTTTGATTTGACTACTATAATCTCAAAAATACTGAATTTTTATCGGAGAATATTACCCTCCTCTCTCGACTCTGACGCCGTTGTACTTGACATTTCAATTCTATCACAAATAAAAGATGAGTCTTTACAAACAGAGAAGACATGAACACCGTGTCTGCAGTACGCTGCCAACAAGCCTCCCTGGCTTTATTGGACATTACAGTGTTAGATTTGGCCATTAACGTTTCTTTGAACTCTTTATATCCTCATATTATCATCGTATATTCTTCTGGGAAAAATACGGAGCACGATTCATAATGAAAAAACTCAAACATGCTCCTTTTATGCGAAGGCATAACAACTCCAAACAAGTTAACACCGAGTCAACTAACTCACATCTTATTCACCGTCGTAGTACCGTTTAACTCCACTTTAGGTAATCAGAGTTTGTCAACCCTGACTTTTCTTGATAACCCCGAGTCAAATCTGAGTAGGTTAAATTCTCTGCGTAGTACAGCCCTCAGGGTGGGGCAGACAATCAAAACAGGCGGTATAAGAACAAACGGAGGAAGTGCAAAGCAGGACAAGACCCACAAGGAAAGGACTACAAAATAAAACAGGAAATAACAAACTTAAACCCAAAACCATGACACAGGAAACAACAAACGAGAAACTCAAAACCATAACACACGCAGGCAAGTGTATAAACAATTCTGCTTGTGTTGCAGCCAGTTGCCTATGCTTACACAATGGTAAAAAGCAACTGTATAACAAGCCTAAAAGCCAGCATTTGAGATGTGCTCTGATGCCAAACCTCATGAACTGGAAATGAAACATACTGTATACTTACAGCATGCGTGCAGACCTGAGTTTGTGTATGTGCATTGGCTTTACATCAAATAGTGTGACATGTTTGTTGTGTGACCAGGCAGTAAAAAGACATGTCTTGTTGTCCCATCACCATTACATTACAGGGCATGATGTACAAGTACAACTATTCCCTGAGGCCACAAGTATGTTTGCCTTTTGCTGTAAGAGTACAAATGCATATAACACTGTGAAGTGCAGATACATGTATGACAAAAGTAGACAGCTGGTGACCTTGCAGAATTCCCACAACCAACCTGTCCATCACTGTCTCCCACGGGAGAGGAGTGGGTGAGGACATCCACAGGTTACAAGACACTTATTTGCACGGCTGCATATTGCGGCTGTGACAATTCCCCCCCGATGTGATCACATCCGATCATGCAGGAAAATGCTCTGCTGTAACAGTTCAGGTCCCGATGTTGTTCAGAATAACACACACATGAATAAACACCAATGCAAAATGCATTAGAAATGTAATCATGTCTTTGATCCAACATGACATCCATGACTTAAATTTGTCACAGCCACAATGAGCAGCTTGTTGCTGCACACATAAAAATTATGTTTCTTCCGTATCATCATGAATTTATTAAACTAAAACTGTTTCACGCTAGTCCATTTAATAAAGATGCTTGTATAATTAAGCTGAAATACAATTACTGAAGGTAACACATTGACAGTGGTGTTATGTCGTCGCTTTGTGCTGCTCATATTTCTTTTTAAGAATCTAATGAAACAAAGCATAGTGACATGCCTTTTGTAAGTTCTTCATTTTTGTACATTTTTACGGACGTTATATTTCAGACTACAAAGAACCCACCACTGAGCTTTATTCACTCACTTATATTCTCCATCATTAGCTCATTCTTTTTGCAGAACACATTATATTCCTACAAAAAAAATTCATCTGTTATTTGGTTGCTTAAAGCAAACGTTTGAATGCACTCCAAACTCACAATCCAGCAGCAACAATGTTCATGTTGGGATTAAAAGCTTTAAACTTCATTTTCACAATAAGGCATGGCAAAAATTACACAGAATTTACTTGTCAAGTTTACATTGTGGATGACTTTTTGGCGTTAACATTCAACAATCTCCACTTCATCACTTGCATCTTCTTATATTAGATGGACCTCACATGGAAACAGTAACAGCATTTTTCCCATCTTGGAAATCAGTTTTTGATCGATTGTGTTTGAGCTAAGTAATAACCTTCTTCAAGATATCTTCAAGAGTAGTAAGCAATTTTTATTCCCTGTACATAGTTTACTGCTGTGAATCACGCTGTCACAGATGTGCCAAAAAACACTATAGGGTTGGACCCAGATGCAGACGCAGTAGACAGAGCAGGTTCAGATCAGTGATTTATTTGATAAAGGAAAACTTGCGGATCGAAAGGCAGGCGAGGGTCAAAACCAGGAATCAGTCCAAGTCCAATTAAACAAACCAATTTCACGGCACAGGTGAAACTAATCAGGGCGGGGCAGATAATCACAATGGCGGGAAAGGAACAAAGACAGGAAATGTGAAGCAAGACATGGCACACAAGGAAAAACTACAAAATCAAACCAGAAATAACAAACTAAACCCCAAACCATGACACACACTATACTTGTGGGAAAGAGAAAGATTGTCTAATCAAATCTTCTGTCCAGTGCTTAATATGAGTCTAATATGCATATCTAACATAAATTTAAGCATTGAGTTGACTCAGTAGAATCGGTCTTGCTACAGACCGGTCAGCCCACAACTAGTAGGTTTACCTCAATGTTAGCCATAACCAGCTGAGTAGATGTAGTAATCTATAAAAGAAGATCCCCCTGGCTTTTCTTCATGCCATTAAACCTGTTAGACACCCACTATGAACGCTTATCACGCATTTGAGAAGGTGATGTTTGTAGTCATTAACTGTGCGAAGATTACAACGCGTGTCAAATGTCCTGTCAAACCATCAGCGTTACATTTTATTATACTTCCATTGTCCTGGGTCCCAAAAGGGTCAAAAGGTATCGATTTATCATTTTAGATATTATGGGAATATACTCAACGAAAGCACAATGTCCGCTCATTGTCATCTGTGTTGTAGAGGGTCCTCATGTCAAAATCTAGTTGTATCTTTCATTATTTCAGCTCATACTGTCCTGACATGGTGCATATTCCAAAACTAATTTGTGTGTTGTGTAATTACCACACAACAAACTTGGGGTTAACCTTTATAATATTCCAGTATAGGAATATTATACACAATGCATAGAGAAGGGGATATTGGGGGCTCATTTGTGCCGCATCACATCTGTGTTATAACAATAACTGTGTTATAATATAATAAGTTCTTTTTTGGTCTTTTAAAGATAACATATGCACAAGTAAAGAGAATGAATTTGAATGAATTTTTCTCTTTCTTTTCACCATAACCGATGCAAAGTTTTGAATTAAGTGCTGCATAAACCCTCTGAATAAGGCTCCTGACCATCCTCCACAAAGTCAATACAGTATGCGTGTGAATAGAGTGCATTCATTAGCGCTTGTTGCTATTGCCCCGTGGTTCATTCAGTAAGATTTTCTTACTTATTGATTTTCTTTTGTCCATTATCTGCCAGGCGGTGCAACGAAAATGATAAACGTGACATGGTTGGGGAGAAGCGCTGTCATTGTGTATGAATTTAGATTAGACATTTAAGGCTCACTGCAGACGCGTCATACATCAAGTTATTATCCATTTTCAGCTCTTCCCTTTTTAGCCCTTTACAAAGGGCAGTTTAGTCGCTTTCAAGACATCATTTGAAGTCTGCATTGCATCACATTAATGGTCCCATCTGCTTTATTGAATCTGCCTCTATTATGTGTTTCTGTGAAAAGATGTGCTGCCAAAAATATACATGTCTTTAAAGTGAGTTCAGTGGCCTTCCCTAATGTAATTGTTAATCATCAGTTTGGAAAGACAAGTCAACATATATCGTCTTCGGATTTACAGACTTCTGTGATTTTTAAGGACACATATCCCCTTAGTTTTGACAAAATACACATTACATTTTCCTTCTAAAAAATCTCTGCTTTTGATTCTCAGACCTATATAGCCCTACTTGTGTAGTGTGTTTCAAATGCTAATTTTACTGAAGTGGTTATTAGGAGGGCCTCTTTCTTTACTGAATGAGTGTGATTTTTCAGTATTGTTCACTGTGTATAAAATATACTCAAAACGAGCTGGAGACAAGCTAGAGAGCTGCAAACTAACAGTGCATCATACAGAGCAGTGAATCACACTTAATTTACATTTCAATCAGAAACATCTTCATAAGAATAAAGGTCAAATAACAGCAGGTAGGTGTAGAACCGCAATGAAGAAAAGTGATTGTTGACAGACTTGTGAAGGGTTTTGTGTGCGGGGGATTCTGCAGAACTCTTGCAGACTCCTCCAGGAGCTTCTGAAAGGCCTTGATGTAGACGACAAACGGACAGATCTAGAGCAGCATAATGGGAGGTCACAATTATTAATTAACTGACTTGTTGACCAAAATCAATTATTTTAAAGAAAAAGTTCAACTTTTTGATAAATATGTTTATTTATTTGCTGTCAGAGGGTTAGATGAGAAGATCGATACCACTTTGAAGTGAAGAGCATGCCTTAGCATAAAGACTGGAAACAGCTAGCATGACTGTCTGCCTCCCGGCAACTCTGAGAAGCACTGATAAACATGCATCTCATTCGTGGTTTCAGGTAGTTATGTGTTGTAACTCTCTTGATGAACAGCAGTTTATACATCTGCAAGGTATTGTAATGTCTCCACTGATTGCCTGAAAACCTGTCAACGGTGAAAAAAGGACTCCCGGACTCCAAGACTCACCGCTCTCGGTTGTGGTTCATCAAGAAATAGTACAGCACGTAGCTCCCTATAACAACCACAAACAGTCGTTTTTCCAATTTTGTTTGTGTGTGGTTGAAACAAATAAGATACAACACGTTATAGAGAGGTTGTGTGTTTGAACTTTGGAGTGAGTGAGGCAGGCTTGCTGTTTCTAGGCAAATCACGTCATGCTTAACACACAAATTAAATTTGGTATTGATCTCATGTCACTCTTGGGAAGTGAATAGGTATTTTTCCCCAAAATTTGAAACTATTTCTATAAGAGTAACTTAAAATGTAAATGCAATCTAGTATTTGCAGCCTATGAAACAGCCCTCCATGATCAGGTAAATCAATTAGCATGTGAAAAGTCAACATAAAGTCAGATGTTATTTTTCCACCAGGTGAAAGGAACCCTTTCCTGCTGCTTCTTCATGAAGACCGACCTACATGAGCTGAAAGAGGGACAAAACTGTTCTGATGAAAAGGGATGTGGGGATGATGATAATGACAGTTTCGAGATATTTTAGCTTTACACATGGGGTCGTGATTACATATGATATATTTTTTAAAGTATATGAACCTTTTTTCCAGGTAGTTTCACTGATTAGATTCAACCAGAGAAGAGGTACTAATCACTGAAATCACCTGGCACAGTGTTTGATTGGTATGAAATCCTGCATAATTGGCTCCTGGCAGCACATGGATGCCCATGCCTGCTCTAGCCCCGGCTTTTGTAAAAGATGAGAACACTCGCCACGCTGTGTTCTCCCATTATGAATAAAATGGAATAAAATGTACCCACATCCATCCATCTCTTTCCCATTCTTATATTTCAACATCATATCCCTTTGATTCTTCAGGTTAGCTACCTAAGACTTATTATATGGTTGCATAGCAACAAGATGATGCAACAGCCCTTGCGCCCTTGTTTTCTGTGATATTAGCAAAGCTCATATCTGTGCTTTGAGTTTGCATGAGAAGCACTTGAATTTTCTAATATCCTGCCATATTCACCATCCCACATTGAACCATAATGCTGATGAGGTCATTAGCTAAGCTAATGAATGCATATGTTGACATACTTGTTTTCAAACAACACACGGTAATATAAATACAGTTGTGTTAAGTACCTTATTTTGAAGCATGAGGGCATGAAGGAGCTGCAGTAAATGTATTCTCGTTAATATCAAATGTACGCAGCAAGATTCTAAAAAAAACCCATCAATGCCAATATGGTATAACTGTGGTGCAATCATGACCTTTATTTTATATGACGTTTGTTTTGTGCACAAATGAATACGCCATCTGTGTGTCTACATGTAGACATGCATGTACAGAATAGTACGCCAACCTCTGGTGTTGTAGAACCCAATGAGTCCCTTTTGAATGAAAAAGGAACTTGCAAAGTTCATTTTATATTCATCATCAGCATGTAAATGTTTTGTGCTTGTTTATATCTTTATTTCATTTGAAAGCCCGGCTGTGTCTATTGGCAGATATTGAATATAAGGCTTATAATTACGTTTTCATGAGTGTATAATCACCTGAAAATAGAATCCTGTTTTCATCACCTAGAATGAGCTCTTTACATTCATAGAGGGAGTGGGTTCTCTTCCACTACATCGACAGCAACCCAGAATAGACAAATCTAAGTACTGGCTCTAGAGAGGGCCTTTAACATTTTTAGCGGCCACCGTAGGATCTCCTACATGCTTGGAAGGGAAGTGTGGGGTCGGGGGAGGGCTCTACATTCATGTACTTGGTTGTGTTTTGTGTATTTGCAGTGTGCTGCCTACAGTAAATGCAATGCATGCATTGTCAAATTGATGGAGATGTTTTCTGAATTTGCTTGTGTTTTGTCTTTTTGCAAAGGTTTTCTTTTAACTTGCTTTACTTGTGCTCGCTCAGCCACTGTAGTATTTAATTGGATGCAATCTGCAACTGCAGAGGGAATTTAGAATAGGCCTTCGTAACATAAGGCAAAGAAAATACAATTAAATTATAATTAAAAAGAAGATACAATAAAATACAAAAGTACAAAAAAAATAACATACCAATTATAGTGTAGCTACAATGTGGTAAAGAGTTCCATAAAGTTCCACTGTTTCCACAATTCACCTTTCATCAGCGAGACAAGTGTTAGACAAGTGCTTTATGAGTCTGATTATTGATGTTCTCCCCATTGTCAATCGAAACATTTAATGCTCCGGTAATAATGCCTGTTGCTGCCATTAAAGCTGCTGTTAAAGTTGGAAATTGGCTCTTTACTGCTTTGTTTCTGTAGCTGAACATTCACTCGCAACAATAACAAAGGAACTTAAGCTGAAGATGAGTATTACATTTATTACATGGTTATCAAAGGAGTCTTTGTTTTGTTGATTTACAGAACACTGAGTACACTCATAGCAGCTTTAATCCGGGGGCGTCAATATAGACAGTGCAGCCAGTGTATTTGCACTGGGGCCCATGATGTGGGGGGCTGCAGAAAGAGCAGGCCCTCCAACAATGTGTTTGGCAGAGAACAGACCTTGCACATTAAATTAAGGAACAGTGCCATTTGGTGTACTTGACACTGAAACAGCAAACCCATCTCTGTCACGGTTTTCTTTCTTTTTTTGGTAAATAGTCAAAAGCAATCTACAACAAAATTGTTAGGTTATATACTGTACATATGATCATCGGCTTACAAGGTCACAAGTTGGGTAGATAATGGTTTCTACCAGCCTACAAATTATTAAGGTACGATAGCTAATAACTTATAGTGTATAGTAGTCATAACTACCATACAACTCTGCTTAAAATATGATTTTGCTTTTTAAAACAACAGTAATTATCAGTGCTGTGCCCTCAGTTCTTCAGATTTACTCAGTAGCATCATTTTGACAGATGATCCACTGATTTTTCCTCTTGACTATTTTCATTCCACCGGTAGGCCTACGTCATGTGACATTATCACCCTTGATAACCTGAGGCGTAAGGAGGGCAGTGTGGGTGTCACAATGTTGCCTCTTTCCACAACACACTGGCGAACTGGCAAGGACATATGAGGGCCAGTAGCTGGAAACCTTTCCTCTGCACTAAACCTCTCAGGCAGGGACCAGATAATCAGTTGTGGCATGACAGGTGGATAATGGTACAGGGGACAGCTGGATGTCGTGCCCCGTAGGCCTGCTGGGATCAGAAGAGTCTCCGGTTCAAAACTGATTAAACCTAGCCATTTTCCGAGCTTTGTTTGCTGGGCCACCGCCCACAATGCAGTGACCACTAATGGTGAATAGGGGAAAAAGGGTAAATAAAAACTGAGCCAGACGTGCTACTGCTGGGAGTTGAACAGTCGGCCTGCATCATTTCTCTGTTCCAAGTCAGCCAATTAGTGACAAACATGATTCCATATGCAACATTACCTCTTATTAATTGTTATCTCATATTGATGGACTTGTATGTATTGTGTTGTTTTATGTAGTGGTTTTGTCGTTCTGTTCTGTAGTTGTTTGTCTCTACCTGCCCAGGGACAACAGATGCAAATTGCTGTTAGCTAACTGTAGTGCAATTATTTTTAATTGTGCGCTGTCCCTGTACAAATAAACTTCCTAATAATAATAATAATTCATGACTGTTGGAGAATAGAATGTAAGATGTCTGTTGGTGCCATATTATTGGCAGATGTTTTTTTTCTGTTCACCTCAACTAAGAATTGTCACAGCTAATTTGTGTTCCTGTTGATGTAATTGTTGGCAAATCAGCATGAGGGAACAAACACAGCCTTATACGCAGCTTCCAGTAGCTTTCATTCCAAGATCTGTGGTGAACAGTCGAAATGTGAAATTTCAACTGAGTTTATAGCAGATTTTTCCAGGTATATGAAACATCAATACCAAGTGTCATGTTTTGGTATGGGGCTCTGTGGACTCACTATTTTGTACTGATGTTCAGCAGGGGAAATTCCATGCTAGAAAAGCCAAAGATGTCAGAGTTTCCACTGACATGCAATGCAGCCACAAGACATTTGAGCGAGGCTGTTACTCTATACTCTTTTCTAACTGTGGAAAAAAGCTCATTTTCTTGCTGTAACTAACTGCTGTTATAATCAACTTAACTAAATGCTAGCCCAGGTGATTTCTCAGGCAACTATTTGAAAAGCTTTCATGGAAATGTAGGCCATCGGGACGTCAAGGAGAAGTAGACAAGATAGGTTGTGAGAATGTGGATAAACTAAAATAGAAAATTGTGATGTTTATTTTAGGTAATATGTGTTTTTTGACACTTTCTGACAGCGTCACATGTTGATAATAGATTGATGATTCATAGTGTTTAGGTGTTAGATAGATGTCTTTCTTAAACCTCACTGACTAGTAACCAATTACAAGTTCATATTGTGCAACTAATCGTTCTAGTGGAGACTCAAAAGTTTCCAAATACACCAGATTTTTCAGGCTGCATTTTTGGGTAAATGCAAATGGGGAATGAGACATTTTAAATACATAACATTTGATGGAATGGTGAGGCCATAAAAACATCCCACTTTTTGTACAAGCCGATACTGTGTGACACACTCAGGAAATGTAGGATAAGAATTTTTCCAACTGTAAGGGTAAACAGAAAGATGTTAATTTTGATACTAAAAGGTTTGCTATTTCTTAGAGCCCCTTTGGAAATTACCTCAAATCAAATCAAATCAAATTTTATTTGTATAGCGCCAATTCACAACAAAGTTATCTCATGACACTTAACATGTAGAGCAGGTCTAGACCACACTCTTTACTATTAGTTATTAATTATTAATATACAGAGACCCAACATTTCCCCCATGAGCAAGCACTTGGTGAGAGTGGCGAGGAAAAACTGCCTTTTAGCAAGAAGACATGGAAAATTTGAGGAGCAGTGCAAGAAAGCTAAACACCTTGATTTTGTTTGTGACTTAATTTTCTCAACTCTGGATGTCCCCGACCACTGTGTAATGAGCCTGAGAATTGGGTTGCATTAACTCCGGATAATTGTGATGAGATTGCAATCAGAGTTTCAATTAGACTGCAGCTACAGTTAGGTTACTCTCGCCTGCGTGTTGATTTGATCTGTTAATTTGGAATTAGAGTATTAGTCTTCTCACTCTCACTTTCTACCTCTGAAGTTAGGGGGTTTTCTGGGTTGAGACCTTCATTATTAAACCTGTGCTCGCTGTGCACAAAAGGACAGTAATGTGTTATTGAATTATCTGTTTGGACAGGCTATATTAGCCAATATAGACACGGCTGCACCGAAAAGGACGGCGTCCACAAGCAGTAGAGAAGGGTTTCGTGTGTTTTTCTCAAATGAATACAACTGTTTATCAATGCATGAATACTCAGTGCAATATGATGATCTGATTGGTCGCAGAAGTTGAGTGTACACTCGGGTTGCCCGCAGTGTAAATACTGCTGTTGGTGAGTTGTGTGTATTTGTGTGGGGTATTGGCAGGACTCACAACACTCAATCTCAGTTACGGAGAGTAAGAGGGCATTGAAATAAGAGGTGATGGCAGCATTACAAGTTGCAACAGCTAAACAGGCCGGGAGGCCCTACAAACAGACTGAAAGCTAGCCAGCACTGCTCCCAGCATCATTTTAGCCTGAGTGACCTCCAAAAGTCCAAAGCAGACGAAAGAAATCCTCATCCATCTAATACTTCTTACAAGCACCGATGTGTAGCCTACTTCTATGTTTGATAAAGAAAGCCTGAAATTTCTCGAGGGAGTAATGCTGCATTCACATGGAATCAGGCAGACGGAACACCTTCTGGACGGCATGGGAAAAGCAAACAAACAGTCCGAGGAACGGCAGGACGGGAGAACGAAATGCGCATGACGATATGTTGCCATGGTGATGTAGTGTCATGTAAAATTATTTCGTGTCTTTAAAGCCCCACTGCGTAACTTTTTTACCTCAAAATAACAGCTTCTAAATCATTTTGATGGGACACTGACTTGTAACAGGGGGACTGGCGGGGGGGGGGGGGGGGGGGGGGGCGGGGGGGGGGG
>JBBPCS010004490.1:0-11275 GCA_037974645.1 Hollardia meadi | reverse complement strand
ACACACACACACACACACACACACACACACACACACACACACACACACACACACACACACACACGCACACACACACATGAATAATTAAGGGACTAAATACAGCCCCTTTCTGCCTTGCGCCCTCCTTTGCTCCCAGATTGTACGCCATTTAACTAGCAATATGGAGATGAGACATGCCCTAAATACACTTGCACCATAGGCTTTAGACCGTGCGCTTTAGATTGTTTAAATAGAGCCCATAATGCTGTATTGTGTGTCACATGAGTGACCACTGTTTAACAGACAATTTAACACACACAGTCCTGTAGACACTTAACAAAGGCCGACCGACCCATCTGCAGAGTGCCGCTATTTATTTAATTTACCTGTCAGCAGTATACACACACACACACACACACACATCTCTATATATACAGTATTTATATATTTATATATCAGCCCACTGCTTTTTAACATTATACACTAAAAATGTGTGTCATCAGTTAAAGACACTGCCACAGCCCTGATGTAATGGAGATGCAAATCCCTGCCACGCTGGGCTGCCGCACTGAGTGAAATCAAGTAAAGCCAGCCATGTGTATGGAAAAGCCCCATTTCACATCCAACAGACACAGAGGAACATTAACATGTTTATGTCCACCTGAGAGTCTAATGTTGACTGCTCTTTTAGCTCTGTTTTGGTCTCCACCAACTCTTGGAGTAAATATATGTCTCTTATAGCAGCAAAATGCTCCACTATGTTTACCAGCTAATCTTAAACTGTGTTTGTCTGCTGTTTGGCGCTGAGCAGGTTTGTCTATGGGTGCATCCGAGCGTTTTCACTGCATGCTGAAGCTGACACCAAAATAGTCAAGAGGTAAAACTTTCTGTGGGTTTGTCCCATCAACCTTATTGTATTAAACAATTATCAGATTATCTCAAATATAATCAGGCTGTTGGTAGATCAAGAGGTAACATCCGACAGCCGACTTGCTAGTTCATTAGACACTTCAGTGCAAAGCTACATCCCATTGACCAAAACACTTGAAAAAACTGAATGTCACTGATGCTTCACAACATCAGGGTGTGTGTCCTCGAACGTGAGACACTCTTTTACGTTTTACATTATTAACAAGTTTTTGTGTCTGTTGACAGTTTGACATCCTCTGACACAGTTAGCCCCTGACCTTCTGTCTGCCAAAGATGTCTAAGGGGTTTGTATCCTTCATCAGTGACAAGATGAAAAACATTAAACATGCTTTCAATAAATCTCTGTCAAACATTGAAAGTAGTCAGACGCGACCACCACACCTAAATAATTAGGTTAGGATGACTCATTTCCATGTTGCTGACTGTGAAACTCTTGAGAAGACAGTGTAGCTCTTTGAACCCACACCTTCTGTCTTAACACCCTGCCAACAAGCCGTTCTGAATCATCAATATATGTCCTGCAAGTGTTACAATTGCTCACTCATTCAACCAATTGTTCTCTCAGATATCTGTGATAACTGCAGTTATGTCTTTTCCTAAAAATATAAATCTCATTGCGGTACCACATAATTCTTAGTGTTTCAAAAAGTAAAGGGACAAAATATCAAGGAAGTACCTTACAAAACGTTTCAACAAAATAGTGATATACTCCTTATTTAGCTATGTTTAAAGTAAGATGTGTGTTGATTTTGTGTGTGTGTGTGTGTGTTTTCTTTGATTAAAATTCTCAGCTAAACTATTATTTCTTTTATTAAATGTAGGGTCAAACAAATAACCATTTCAGTGTAAACGCACTCATCTTTTTTATCGTTTGCTATTATGTTGACAATTTCTAAAGAATTGACATGGTGTAAAGCACTTTGGCCACGATTCAACCAAATAACAATAATAATCTTATTTTCAACACCACTGTCAGGATCAAACTTATAAAGATGTATTTTTTTATTGATGAAGATGAAATATGTGGCGTGGAATATGTCAGACATTTTAGGGGACATAAACATAAGAAAAACATATTTCTGAGTGGAGGGCATCTATAAGCCTCCAGCTACATTTGACTATAAAATGAGGTAAAAGAAACCACATAAAGATTATATGGGCTCAACTCACAGCATCTCATTTACATAAAGTTGTTGGCCTTAATGTAGCCCTCCCTGCCCTCTGATCCCAGGGCGATGTTTACACCCTATGTGTAAACCTCTGCCTTGCTGAAATCATTGTTGTCATTGTTGCACCAAATTCTAATTACATCTTCAAATATCGAATCTAATCCAGTCTCTGATTGGCTTTAGGACACTTTATTCTGACTGGTTTGAGCACACGTGGATTTGCAGTGGAGCCGCTTAAAAAGAAGATCATGTGAAATGATTGAAAGCTCCACAACAGCTCCTAATTAAACTAAATGGTTACATTACTTTGTTAACTGCTGTTTGCAAGGTCAAGAATTAACTTCTCATCTCAATGATTTTATAATATTTTTTTCTTCTTCATTTTTTAACTAACATGTTTCACTTCAAATAAAAACCTGGATCCAAGTGAATTGAGAAAAAATGCGGAAGCGGTGGTGCTCTGTTCTGCATAAGGAGTGTGTTTTTCCATTTTCCCTCCAGGCAAGCAAGAACAAGAAAAGCATGTGAAGTCATGCACTCACATTCACAGGCACACAATGGGTGACAAAGAAAAAATTGAGCGAAGCGCTGTCTACCCCTCGGAGGCCATTGTGCCTTCTATGGAACATCAATCCATACGCTGCAGACTACAGGGAAGATGTGTGGACATGTGTGAGAGGAAGTGTGTGGGGAAAGAGGCAGTGAGACAAGCTGATTGACCAGATCCATCAAGAGGAAATCACCAGTATCTAAAGCATTTCTCCTCCTTACCTCCCTTCTCTCGTCTCATCCATTTGATCTCTAATCCTCCCTTCTCTTCCCTGCTCGTTTTTCTGCTCTTCTTTTACGCATCCCCACTCCTCTTCTGCACGGCCTCTGTGGCATCTTTTGACTCACCTGTTTCATTCTCCACCTCTTCTCTTTTTTTCCATTCTTTTACCTTTCTGTTATTGTCTTTTAATACAGCATTTCTGTCTGCAGAAGTGGATGGTTCACTGTGCTCATCTGTCACTGTTGGCTGTCACTTTTTTTTCTGTCACCTTCACATAGTGTGTCTCTATCTTCCCTGTCTATAATTTTCTTCTCTGCCCTTCCCTTCATTGCTTTTTCATGCTGAAATCCTCCCACTTTTCGACTCATCCATCCATACACCTCTCATCCATCTCTTTTTATCCATCACGGTGATGCTGACATTCATTCCCAAATTCTCTTTTCTTGTCTTCACCTTTCTTTCTGTGACTTCCTCCGAGTCCTTTCTATGTTTTTCTCCTCTCTCTGTTTGCCAACACAAATTTTGCTTTAAACATAGTATGAAACTAAGCATGGATGCGGCAATCTTACTACGTCCAGTATTGATCCCATTTCCAGGTGGATCAAGCAAAAATGCAAACACTTTGAAGATTATACAGCCTACCGTTGAAGATGCAGTCTCAAATTTTAATTTGAAAATACATTCCAAATAAACAGGCACAATAGGCAAACACAATAAATCTTATAACTTCTTGAACTTAGTGATGTTTCTATGAGAGTTGATGAAAATCACAGCACAATCTTTAGACAGTCCAGATGGTTTATTTTACCCGACAGTCATTTTAAGTGACAATTAAGCCACAAGTCGAATGGTCTTAAAACTCTCTTTCCGTCGAATCATCAGAAGGAAACATTAACAAGTGCAACAGAAAGTAACTGGTTCTGAATAATAAGTCAGAGCCTGTGTTCATAAAAACGTCAAGCGAGATGTTAACTATGAAACAGCCAATGACAGAGCTTTAGTGAAAACTGATAATCCCATCTGCAGCTGCAGTAAAGTGTCTCTCTGGGTAAATTTTGCATTTGGAGTTCTGAATGTCCATCTCAGTGGTTTAGGTTTGGTTAAGTTGATGCAACTACCGTGTGGCAGAAACAGTTCACAAACTAATGTTGACTGTTGAGCTTTGTTTATGCTCAAGTGAGACACCGTGGTGCAGACGTCCATAGAAGATTTTTGCGGTACTGCGAAACACCTGAGAGCGTACAAACCAAACTTTCTGTGAGGAAGCGAAGAAGTCAACAAGTGTTACCAGAAGAACCCCACCGACAAAGCATGGCTGCATCTGCCATTTTGCCGATATACAATCGCTGTAAAGAAAGAAGTCAAGCATTTGGAAGAACAAATTTATGCTAATGAAACAGGGGGAACTGAATATCCTAAATCTTAATAATTACATTCTGGTGGTAAAATACTCAAATTTAGACTTTTAGATTTTTATTCTCCTGTTTTAACATTCAAAAAAACTAATTTGCCTGCGTTTTAAAATCCACAAGACATATTATTATTAAAATTCCATGGTCATGTTTTACTGATGCCTGCTTGAGCTTCAATGAAGCAAGCTACTCAAGATTTTTTCTATGTCATAGTACTGTTAGAAATATTAGTCTGCTCACTTGTTCTTCAATGATTAACTAAGGAACAGTTAGCTGCGTTAGTTTGTGGTTTTCTTAATATTTCAATTCAAGCTGACGGCCAAAATATATTCCAACTGCCATCACACGTATTACAAAGTTTAAAAAAAAAAAAATTTAATTCAGTTGAGTTCCACTAAAAGCACAAACATGTCCCATTAATCAATGTTGTCACAGTGGCCTCTCAAACAGGACTAATGAACACTTGAACTCTCCAGTGTAGCTCATGTTCTGGCTCAAATGGAATAAAGATTATCAATGCTTGATGGCAAACACAAATCACCAAGATACGCTGGAGAGGAATATCTATTAACATTAGAGACAATGTCCTGTTTGGGCCCGCAGGGCTGTTCTGTTCTTTAATTTATGTCTTTATCCTCTACAAAACACAATCAGTTCAAAGGAAGTTTAATGTCATGTGTGTTTATGTGAAGAGATAAGAGGCAGAGATAAAGAAAAAGTCTTTCCCGTGTAGATTTAATGAACTTTATAAAGCCTGAATCATACATGTACATGCTTGTGCACATAGACACACACTTCACAGCTTTGAATCGGAGCTATTAGTTCAGATGGAGGTCAGATAAATGTGCTGTAAACACAGTTATGTGATTAAAGACTTAGCGACAACAGAGACTGGCCTGAGGGCAGCTGAAAACCGAGGAAGGCAGAGCTCTAAGTTGAAGAAAACAACATTTATAGTAAAATGTTCAAATAAACCTCATGAGATATTTTCACAGTTTTGCTGAACAACATGATACAGTACCATGTTTTTTTTTTTTTATTCTGAATTAGAAAGGTTTTAATTCTTTCATTTGAGCAGCAGATATTTATTTCATATAACAAGCTGATTTTACCGAAGCTGGGCGGGTTGTGTGTAATTTCAAGCAGTATACAGTACGCTTTTCTCATGATTTTTTAGGCAGAAATGCGACAGAGAAAACGTGAGATGATGTAGTATAAAGAGCGAGAAAGTCCGCAGTTGGAGGAGTTTGAAGTGGTGGATGGGTCAAAAGCAGTGGACCTTGACCCAGGAGACTGGAGTTCACGTCCCGTGTGAAACCAAGACTGTTATTAATTCTTGTCTGTAAGTTAAGTCACATCATTTTTTGAACTTGCGTCACATAAGGTTACATACTGCACATAACATAACTAAATGGGTTTAACCCAAATTATCTTTTACTCCCCGAAACACAAACAAGTCGTTTTTATGCCGAAACTTAACCAAACTGCGACCGTAGGTCATGTGACTAAGACAACAAATGTCACATGACGAAAGTCACCTGACGTTGTTGTTTCCTGCATGTCTTAAACTCATCAAATGCAAACGGTGTTAAATGACACGCGAAAAGCTTAAAATCAGTGAAATGACATGCAAAATGACCTTAAAAGTAGTGTGCTCTTCATACGCCATCCCATGAGTTCACATTGGATGGATACATGATTTCATACTAAGACACGTACTAAATCACGGGCAAAAACAGTTGATGTTCCACACAGAAGAGGAACAGAACAGCTTGTTTCTTGTATTGCAGTAGAGAGCTAGTTAATACTAGTGTTTTAAGCATGGTTATGAAAAATGTAGGACTGTTAGTTAATTTCATCAACATAAATGTGCTATTTAGCAAACCTACCTGGACAAGCACAGTAAAGGGAAGATTTATGCTCTTGTGTTTCATTTTAGTAAAGTATGTAGCCTGGTGAAATTATGCAAGTACAGGACACAGAATCACTACAAAAAAAGCAGGCAGTACAAGAGAGAGCAACAATATCAGCAGGCTTGAGCGCAAAAATAATAAGATGTAAAAGAAAACGTACAAATTTTAAAGGTTACAGTCAAGTTACATTCACAGTTTTGTATTGGTAGCATGAATATGTAAAACTTGCATACATACAAACTTGTGCTTCTGTCCAGGAGCACAGAGTGGCAGCCAAGTCTGATTACAGTTGCTGGCTGGGAAACTAATCACTGTTAGGCGAAGGGGCAGTCACTAATGGAACTCAATCTCTAACAGCCAGATAGTATGATATATTGCACAGAAACACACCAGAGTCACGGGATTAAAAATGACATCAGAGGCTGTTTCACTGATTCAGTTGACAGTCGATCTGTCAACCGAAATCTCCACCTCTCTCCTGTGTCGCTTTACCTCAAATCCCCTCCTCCATGTCACTCCTCCTTCCTGTGAGCTATCCATCACTTTCTGTCATTGCCACCTCACTCTAATGCAGGGTTGTCTGCATTCCAGGCGCAGTCACTCCATCAACTTCAGTCATTTTTATCTGTAGTGTTTGTAAGTCTTTGGCTGTCCAATTAAGTCCAAAAGGTCGGGGAAAAAGAGAAAATCAAGCATTTCAATGAAAAGAAATAAAAATAAAAGTAAAATGATAGGTATTTATTCTTCCTATGGATATTAATTTTAACTAGAAAATTCCAGCAGAAATTTTAACTGTGTGCCTGCCGTGCTGCTTAGTCACTGTCCACCATATTGCCAGTAGCCTGCTAAGTAAGAGTGTGTGTGTGTGTGTGTGTGTGTGTGTGTGTGTGCGTGTGTGTGAAATCATGTTTCATGTGAAAGTGTCACAAGTCACAAGTTCAGCAAGACCAGAATGTGTGTGTGTGCGTGCGTGCGTGCGTGCGTGCGTGCGTGCAAATCAGCCCAGTTACATATGACATGACTCCAGTGACACCACATCTAATTAAGTGATCATCGACTTGTAACTGCAATTGCTGCCTGAGAGACACAGAAAAAGGCTTGGGATCACAGCTCAAACAAGTAGGTTTTACAGAAAAATCGTAGGCTGTATGGGTAAAATGAAGATACCTTGAGCGACCTGAGAAGTTGGTGAACAGATTGATGTAAAATTTGTGTGGATAAATTAAAAAAGTTGGGCGTGAGAGTGAGAGAAAAAAGTGTCTGTGTCTGCTTTCTTCCAGAACTTTTGCTGTGAAATTAACATGGGTGCTTATGGGGCAGATGGCTGCACTTGCTGTGGAACGATTTTAAGATTGTTTGCACTGTAACTGTTGGATTCCCCCACTCTTGTGGGAAAACCGTAACAGATATCAAAATGCCGCTTTGGCACAGTGAAGTCCGACGTTACGTGACCTTTTTAAAGTTTGAATCACTTCTCTATGTTGAGGCATCGCGAATTCTGTGCGCCTTGGGAGGCACACAGAATTAGTTTTTTTTTTGTTGTTGCTATAGTCGTTTCATTTAATTGTTTTTGTAGTTTCCATTTTCAGACTACCAAGGAAATACATGATTCCTGAAAGGAGAATTAATCAATAATTCATATGTCACCATGCCCTCAGATGTGTCATAACACCGATCACAATTGTGCCATGGTTGTGTGATATTTCACACTACCATTAAGTACCAGTCACTCCCTCTTCTGTTTGAACGTTTCAAGTCTGCTGTCTGTGCATTATCAGTGTGTGAGTGACGAGTGTGTGAGTGAGTACTGACGACACTTGGAAATTACTGTAGCAAGTGGTGTTGAAGCCACCTTGTGGAGTTTTCTTGTACGCAAAGTTTGCAGTGAGCATCGTAGAAGAAATCGCAGAAGTGTGACCTTGATACCTATCAATTGTGCCAGAAACACTAGGGAAGAGGGGTTTTGGACCCAAAAGTAGACGCTGTAGGCAGAGCAGTCTCTTTGCAGTGTTTTTTTGTTTGTTTGTTTTTTTAAAAAAGGAAAACTGTTTGTTTGGCAGGTGAGGGTCAAAACCAAGAATATCCAACAAAGGCAAACTAATCCAAAAAGCTGAGGCAAAAAATACAAAGGCCAAAAACATAAGCAAAGTCCAGGAAACAGCAGTAAGAAACACCGGAACAGCTGGACCCAAACCACACTCTGAAACATGACGAACTGACAGAGACAAAGGGGAACACATGGACTTAAATACATAAGGGAAGGTTAACAAGGCGGGATAAGAACAAAGGGAGGCAGTGTAAAGCAAGACAAGACACAAGAGGAAAAAACCTTCCAAATAAAACAGGAAATAAACTAGAAACTCAAACGACAACATAGGAAGTAACAAACAGAAATATAAACTACAAACTCAAAACCATAGCACACTTGAACCGAAACCATGACATACTGTATTTATTTTCTCATAAAACATTTGTAAAGCCAATCTCTAAATATTTACAATCCTGAAATATTTCTTGGTGCGTTGCTGATGCCAGCTGTCAATTAGTGGAATAGCTCAAATCCTACAGCATGAATGTGTGTCACATCAACAAGTGCTCGTGGACGCGCACGGCACACAAATTAAAGGTTCACCCATTTTTAAAAAGAGTTGCTAGTTACTAATGGCCAAAAAATCCATGTCTTGCTGTATTTATAATAATCAAATCACCAAAATTGGAGTAACAAAATACTCACAAAGTAACCACTCCATCTATGCAGCCTGCTGAGGGGCCCTTGCAGCGAGACAACCATGATTGTGTCCAGTCAAAGTAAGGTACTGTTTGGATTTTGGCTAGATAGCTAGCATCAGTTTGGCACATGAAACAGTAACATGACACCCCTTTTTTGCTGACCTCCAGTGTCAACTTCTCACCTTGCAGTGATGCACAGGTGTACTCCAGGACTCTGTGACATCACTGTTGGGTGTGCCTGTAGGTGGAACAACGCAGCAGCACACACTTCCTGAGATTTCTTCCATTTTCCCCTTGTTGTAACTGTACACTGTATCGTACACTGTAAACATGAGGCATTTTGATTGGTGCTTTTGGGCTTTTTAAACATTGACTTGACTTGTGACCACACCCAAGCACACCCATCGGTGATGCTGGCAATGGTCGTAGGGGAAACAGACTTTTATGGGCTTTTAACAGAGGGCAGCAAAACACTGCTGTTCATCCTGTTGTTAAATTACACTCTAAGTCACTCAGGTTGCCACAATGTAAGATAAGCTAATGTTCAAACAAACTCATCCTTCTCATTGGACACATAATACAAATTACATCAATGGTGATTAAAACACCATTACAAATGAGGTGTCCCACCCAACAAACAGTTGAATGGAACTCTTGTGATGCATGTCTTATTTTCAGAAGACTGTGAAGTAATCACTTTGTTTCTCCTCTCAGTATTCATCCCTAATGGAGTCACAAACGCCACATGCTCACAGATGTGGCGGTAGCCATTTCACTCCAGTCTTGTTTGGTTGTGAGCTGGCGTTAAATCCTCCCATTCTGCACACAAATGAATGTATTATTTGCTGAGGATTAGTGTAAAATGGTTCTTTTCTCTCTCTCAGTAGACTTAATAGAATGAGGGAATTAAACGCCAACCACCATCTAAACAATACTCAACCAGAATGGATGACATTGTGTCCTCTCCTCCTCTTTGTTTGTGTGGATAGAGTGCTCTGCTTATGTCTCTACATCTCGACGTCCTCTTCTCTCTCTGATTTTATATATATTTGCATGTACTGTATGTTGACTATGAGGTCGGATTTGACTCCCATTTTCTTAAAAAAAACAGCTTAGGAACAAACAGTTCTAATGTGTAGAAAATGAAATTACCACATCGCAGTTAAAGTGAGTAGAGTACAGGTTGGTGAGGTGCTCTGAGCAGAGATAAAAATCACCATAAAAGAAGTGTCATGCCGGTGTGAAGTGTCTGAGAAATTACTGGTATATTCATTTAAAACATTTATTTGCACCTTCTGCGGCGCTAATTTGGCATCTAGGGCTGTGACTGAAGCCCCAGGCCTCAGTCAATTACTGTTAACATTTTAAGCACCATATTTTGTGCTTTCAAGAATAAATGTAGGGTCTGTCAGGTTGAGACAGTTCATTACTTTATACCTGGGTACAGTCAGGCACCATCATGCTGTGCAGGACAACAGAAAAAAACGAACGAGAGGCTACTTGTTAACTTAATATCGTTTTGACACCTTGTGGCACCAAACACAATATTGCTGCTTTAAATTGAATTCCTTAATTGTAAATTTTCACACAGCTCTTCAAGTGCACAACCCATGATTAAATATATTGCCATTTAAACTAAAGTCATTGAGTCTTTGCTCAGAAACTAGACTGCTTTGTTGCACTGTTCTTCTTTCAATGTTCTACTACCCACTGGAAACATTTATCTCTGTTCACTAAATGTAAAGAATTCCAACTGTCACCTGCTAAATAGGAAAAATGACTGGCATCAGTGTTTGACAGTGATAACAGTAATGATCCCCCCTTAAAAAAAAAAAAAAAGCGTGCTCTTTCCCATTGCAGATTTGTTCTTCCAGAAGACAACTGCGTTAGCAAAGATATGTGCCCTCAATTATTTATAAAGCATGTCATGTACAACAGAATGTATTCTGTGCTTTCCTTTCAAAATAGGCCCACCATAAAGCTGTTCACATCCATAAAGCAGCACAGCAGCAGCTGGGCCTCTGGGGAATGATGACTGTCAGGTGTATTTCACAATTGTCTAACCCCCTTGATATGACACTTTTACTTAAGTGTGGATTACATTTAAATGGATCAATCTAGCATGAGTGCTTAATGTCTGCCAATCCATCCAGAAACCCCCTCCCATCTGTCCTTCCCATCCATCTCACCATTTCACATATGACATGCGGTCATTCCGCCATCCTTCCACGAGTAATGAGCGAAGGTTGCAGCTGACAATCATCCCATCACACAGTCACTCTATTAAACCAGATATCCATCTATCTATCTATCTATCTATCTATCTATCTATCTATCTATCTATCTATCTATCTATCTATCTATCTATCT
>JBBPCS010004489.1:0-11276 GCA_037974645.1 Hollardia meadi | reverse complement strand
TAGAAGACAATAATTATTAAATGAAAGAAAAAATATAACATTTGAAATGCTGATATGTTTGGGCCTTCTCTGAAGGCTTAGAAGGCCCTGAGGGTTCCCCTCTGCCGTATGTACCTCACATTCCTCAGAGTGTGAGCCAGACGAGCTTTACGACACTCCCTCCCTCCCTCTTCTCTCTCCCTTCTTTGATATTGAATTACCTCAATGACCAGGAGAGGAAATCACAGGCCTCAACTATGGACCCACCCCAGGGCTTCCACCTAGCTCTTTTCTGAACAATTCTGCCGACGTCAGCTCCCCACCATGCAAAAGAGGCCTCTGTTTACACATGCAGTCTCATTTCCATATGGGAAATAGTTCACTATAGACCCAAAGGGTAATTATTTGCTTTGTTAAACTGGGTAATTAGCTTGTCACCCGAGCGACATTTGTTGCTTCCTCACAACAGTTTGATTCATTTTTGCGTCCGTTAAGCGATGGGAGACTGCTAAATAATTGTGTGGTGTAAAGTTATGTGAAAAAAATTATTGTGTTAATTGCATCTCATCAAAAAAATAATTCAACTGCCGTGTCCCCGTTCTTTTCAACAAATTCGTCACACATATTCTGAATTAGCCCAGTTTTTTATTCCTGGTCACAGACATTTCAGCTTTCTTGCAGGATGATGCGCATTTTGAAGGGCGGGTTTCAGATGTATTCCTGTTTGTTGCAGCTGAAAATGATGACGTGTAGGAGGTACCGTTTCCTAGCTCCTGCTCATATGTAAGCTACATTTGGTGGCATATAATTAGCAGCCCACGATTGTACATGTGCATACACATTCAGGCATGCACACAGATACTGTTGACTTGCTTGTCAGAAGCAGCTGCTAGGAGAAGGGACGGATATGCACCTCTTGGCCCTGGCTGTGTGTATGTGTACATAGCAGTGCGCAGTCTGCCAGTAATGATCCAGGCAAGCACTTGTATAGCATGAGCTTTTAAGTCCTTCAGAGACAGCCTTGTGTATATGTGTGTACATTGTAGAAAGAGCACTGTGTTGTGACATGCTTGTTAGTGAGATTGTCAGCCAGAGAGAGACGTGACCTTACATGGTCTGTACAAGCTACTCTGTTGTTGCTGTCATCGGCCTCAGTCACACTAGTGGAAAATGTGCATCTTTGCTTTGTCCTTTAGATTTCAAAAAAAAAATATATATATATTTTTACATTAATTGCATCACTGGTGTAGGATTTCAGACTTAAAGATGTTATCAGTATCAGAGCATTTCGCAAGAGTCATTTACCAAATTTAATTTCACTTTCTGTCAATTATTAAAGCCATCAAGGAGACACATTTACTTTTTCTGAATAACCTAAGAGGAATCCTGTTCATGAAAGTGATTTCAAGATATTTAAGAGTTGTTGGCGCATCCCTGTCTGATACAAAACTATACACAGCATTTAGTCAAACGGTGCTGTCTATTCAGTCGTGAAAAGTGTGTATTTTTTTTTTCTGGATTGGAGGTGGATCCTGAGAGCCTGAGCATTTAGGAGTTGATATGTTCCAGTCCAAGGTTATCCACAGGCCTGGATTTTGCACAGTGTTCTCAAATGGGATTTAGAAGCGCAAGCCAAAATTTTGTCATGTTCTCATCGTCGCTCAAGTTTGTTTATGGTCTGGATCCTCACGCCATCTTACCACTGCAAGCAGCTGCATGCAGACACACACTCAGCCAGGTCATGTGCGCACAGTTGCATACACAAAGTCAGACTTACCCTCAAGACTTGGCTACAAGTGGGCACACACGTCAGGGCCAACAGAGGGCATCCCAGGACTCGCACACAGATCCGCAGAGTGCTGCCCCACCTCCTGCCTGGCTAGTTGTTGCCCGCATGCTCCCACCAGCCGTCTGCCAACAGGCGGGTTAATATTGCCACCAGCTGCAGAGGGGGCGATGCCAACCGGCACCAGGCTCAAAGTGGCCACACAGGAACCACTGTGTGTTTCTGTTCTCTTCTCAGCGCACTGCTTTCTGTTTCTTTTCAAACTGAAATACAAATGTAAAATGTGTAGAAAGAGGGAGTGCTAGACGCAGTAATGGAGCGGTGCATTAAGGGCCTTCCATTCCCCTCTGCTTGTGGCCAGTTACTTCTTACACGTTTGCTAGAATGTCTCTCCACCTCACCAAGGCTCTTTTGTTTTTCCACTGCATAACGGGTCTCACGTGTGTTTGTCTTGAACCACAACCTCATGCTGTTTTTGTTGTAATACATACAGTATGTGGTGCTACTCTGTTGCTGCTATTGCTTTACGGTCTGTTGCGGTACCAAAGCTGCTCTTACCATTGAATGTGAGACCACAGGCTTTAGTCAGTGCCCATGTTAATATTTAAAAAAAACGTTGGAAGGTAGAGTCTGTGTAAAGGCTGATGCATGCTTCTGTGTAGGCCTAAAAAGAACCAAAAAGCTTTATGAATGTTGTTTATTCCCAATTTTTTTGATTTAATTTTATTAGACAAAATTTCTGAGGTTGGAAAATGTTAAATTACCATTGGATAAAATGTCATGCACTCTTATTTTCATTATCTTTCCTGTTATAAATCAAAACACATTGGCAAATTTTTCGGTTGATTGAACCTAAGGCCATTGAAACTGTTGTCAAAGTCCCTAAAAAAAATTGGCAGTATTTGACATTGTTAATTAAAAATCCGTTGCAAACATTTCAAGTAAATGTGGCTTACATGACCCACCTAGCACAATGACAATGGTAGATCAGATTGGGGGGAATGGTTTGTGGGTTTATGTAGGAAAGTGTGTATGCTGGAGAGAGTTGGCATATGAAGATAGGATATTTTCCAGCTCCAAAAATAGTAAGTAACTTAATCCTCAGGCTTGGCTAAGGCCAGTACTAGAGCACCCTTATCGATCTTCTTAAGACTTTATCATCAACAGACACCGCCGTTCAAGTGTATCTAAAAACGATTGTGCTGAGGCTGAACTTCTGTTGCTTAGAAGCAATGTAAGGAGGGCTGGAGAGATGAAATGGGCAGGTGCAGAGGTCCGTCTGTTTTTCTTTTCCGCAGCGTTTGTTAAATCTAAATGGACACGGGCGTGATTCAAATCCTCAGACAACATTTAACGAATCCTTACGCAGAGTGAGTAAATGTGCTCATTTGCATTATCTAACTTGTGTCTCGCAACACGCAGCCATTTAGCTCTTCACTTGTGTTGGCAAGCGGTGGCCTTTTTCCCATGCTCAATATCTTTTTATGTCCTGCTTGTGGAAAAGGGGAATTAACGAGTCTCTCTAGTAAAGCAGCTTGTCTGAGCCTGTGCAAAGTTCTGCAAGGGTAAATGAGTCTAAAGCCTCAGGCTATGAGTTGCTGTTGTTGTTGAGTAAATGTGCCCGTGTGTGTGATGTATGTGTCTTCCTGCCTGCCTGATTGTTTACAGCCTTACCTAACTGGATTCCAGATGTAATCCTGACGTCTTTCTGATGAGTCTGACTATCCAAGGCTAACAGGGAGACTTTCTTGAAGGCCCCCTTAGGCGTCATCCTCACACTAGCTTGCTTCCATACAAATGGCATCTCCCTCTAGTTTCAGTCTGCATAAACTGACCACAACCCGGTTGTTCCCTGTGTGTAAGGCTGCTCGCCTGCAGGCTGTTACTGTCAGACAAGGCACAAGACTAATGAGGTTCCTCTGTTTCCTCTTTCTGCCTTCCTGTCCCATCCTAGTGTTTGTGGGAGAGCTTCAGCCTCGTGTTTCAATATGTTTACACACTGTTATATAGCTTTCATATGCTGTAAATCATATTGAGTGAATGCATGCACACAAAAAAAGCCCACCTCAGTAAGTATTTATAACCGTGTCGGGTCCTGTAACATCTTAAGATGTTTCGGTCACACGATTGAACCGACGCACTCAGTTGTCTAACACTCCTTGAATTCTAGAGAATGTGTATCATGTGTTGCCACATTCAAAGGCCAGAAGAAGTGCTGGAAGAGCTAAGAGCTGTAGCCTTCTGGTAATACATCACTGTAATATGAAATGTTTGTATTTTCACTTTAATCAGACAGTGATGTACTCCTCAGCATGCCTACAGCGGTTAGTTTTATGAGCCTGGAGTCAATTAAATGTGCCTAAAAATTGTAGTTCCAATTTGTTTTTGTTCATTTCCTTAAAGCCAGTGGTTTAGTTGTCTAGCTGCAGAAGAATTGTGATGTTTTAAGAGGTCCAGAGGCAGCGGAGGGCGCATTAACTGCGTATTTGTCGTCATTGACTGTATTTTTTTTCAACAGTGATGTAAAAATCTGAAAGGCTGTCTGTCATTTTGACAGATTAGTACAATGAGGGCAATCTACTGTCATGGTAAGTGTTTCACACGCAGCATTGTGAATAACAACATGTATACCAGCTGTACATCATGGAGGTAACTAAATCTATCAAAAAAAAGGAAAACAAAAAATCTGTTTCGTGTGGTGTGTGACATGAAAAGTGACGCCCGGTCGGTGTCTCTGTTCATCTTTTCTCTACATGCCCTTATAAATGCTGCATCTGTAGTCTGTTTTGTATATTAAAAATTATTCTCATCAAGTTGTTTTTGAAAATTAGATGTAATTAAATGGGACGGACAACGGAAAAGTGTAACGCAACCTCTGAATGGCAGACATGTGACCTTGCTTATAAAGAAAAGAAAAAAAATTTCTTAAAGAATTATCCATTTGGAATGCCACAGTCACCGGCAATTTGCTGGACAAGATATGTATTCATTGTGTAAATACAACAAAAACCTACTCGGCAACACATATTTCTTTTATATTGTGACCTTTGTCATAGTTCCTAATACATGTAAACATGTGCGATTGCAATTTCACATCAATCTGTGTAATAAATGTCCTGATGGGGCTTTTATTAATGTGGAAAGATTTTCATAATCTCTGGAGACGCTCTGCGCCTGGATGACTGTGGGGAGAGCATTCATTTAGCAGCGTGACTCTAAAGAAATAAACTACTGCTGTTGATGTTAGGAGTCACAGCTCACATTTCTATGCGCGGGGTGGAGAAGGTTAGAAGTGCAGCTCCGTTAAGAGGGATCAGCAGCGGGGTCTTCCAAAGGCCACCTGAGGGAATAGCAAGGGAGGCGCGGGAGCCGTCACCGCTGCCACCGTGATGAATGCAGCCATGTGGAGGAGTGCCGTCGATCAAAACTCGTCCACGTGACCGCAGCTAGTGAGTTTGTGTTTGTGTGCATGCGGCTAAATTGCAGGGAATTGTAGTCAAACCTCCGGTCACCGCCAAGAAGCCAAAGTGAAAATTATATTGTGACACAGTTGGGAGTGCGAGTGTGTTGAGGCTGTTGAGGCTGTTATTATTGAATTGGAGCCATTTGTTATGCAACCTGTCAGAGCGCACGCACACACACACACACACACACGCACACACACACACACACACACACAAGGGGTCTTTCTACTAGGTTTTAACTGTATTTTAGTGTACTGTAAGACCAGACGTTTCCCTGAACAGTCAGCACTCTCAACCTGCCAAATGTGACTTGAGAGTATGAAACATTTTCCTCAGCTGAGCCCTAAAAAACCATGGCAACAGGGCCGTGAAACAGGCAGGGATGCCGCTACCAAGCTGATATCACGCCGTTACTTTAACATTTCACTTCATGAGAGACACTTAATATTCCCACAACTACAATTCTGCCGTCTTGACGTCGTGGCACTGAATGAACAGAAAGCTGTAGCTCGGCTCTTTATGCTCCTCTGGCGCTGTGTGCCATGTATGCACTGAGACCAGAAGCAGAACTCCTTGGAAGTTATGTTAGATAATCTGTCCTACCGCTATAACGGTTGGTGTTCCAGGAAGGTGGTAAACAAACCAGTAGAGCAGGTTAACAAGAGTTAATACTTTTCTTAAATATTGGTTTTGCTTCTTTCTTTAACTTTGTTTTCAAAGACATCTCACAAAATTTGGGGAACAGATGGCCCAGGTGATCAAATGATTACATTTTGGGGGTGGGCTGGATCAAGGATGTTTGCCAAAGTCACAAGTGGTACGCTGCATTTGTGTGTGAGTAGAAAGGTCAGACAGCTGGGGTCTTCAACCTGACAGCTGAGCAACTTTTCATTCCTGCGTCTAAAATCAAACCTTGAAGATGGTGAAGAAACGACAAAACAAACAAGTGCATGAAATATAGCTTTACAAGTTGGAAGAATTTTTGCGTGTGTTTAGGGTCAAGGGTCAGAACAGAGGTCAGTTGGTCACATAGCCAGTGTGGGTGGGCAACCCAGTCAATTTAAACCCGTTATTATGCAGCCAGTTGGGTCTCTTCTGCTCTCTCTCACACACACACAGACACACACACACACAGACACACACACACACACACACACACGTCAAAGCACTGTGACATTTATTTCTTTCAGACAAAATAAACTCATTGACTGTCTGTATTTAAAATCTCTCTCTCTCCCTCTCTCTCTCCCTCTCTCTCTCTCTCTCTCTCTCTCTCTCTCCCTCCGTGCTCTACTTTTTACCAGCCTGATAGCATTTTATGCTCAACAGGGCTGAATGGCGCTGGGAGTCTGTCAGTTACGTATGCTCAGATTCAGACTGTGTGTGCGTGCATGGGCGTGCGTGCGTGTGTCTCTGTGACACTGAGCTCAGCAGCCCTCATCGCCTGGCAGCAAACAGAATGCATTGTTGTGAGGGAGAAAGCTTTTATCTGCTGCATACAGTATGTAGGTACAGGGAGGAAGTGTAGAGAGGGAATGTGGTGGCACATCCAATTTCTTGCTTGTGGACTGTTTAAAAATGGCTCTTATTCAAAAAGCATCTGTGTGGTTATTTTTTTGTAAATGTTCTGTTATATTGTTCAAGGAAGGTGTGTTCCATATAGGGCTGCCACGATTATTTGTTAATCATTTATTATGATATATTATTAAAGATTATCTTAATTGTCGATTAGCTTGACGATTATTTTCACAATTAATTGTTTAGTTTATAAAATGTCCCAAAAAAAATGTGAAACTTTTTCCCAGAGCCCAAAGTGACGTCCCAAACCCAGAGACTGTACTATTGACTATCATAAATGACAATCCTTACAATTTAAGAAGCTGGAACCAGCAAATGTTTTGCTTAAAAAATGACTGAAACAATTAAATTGATCAATCGTCGCAGCTCTAGTTCAACTGCATTTTTGTTTATGGAAAAATAGCGGTTTCTCCTGTTCTGGATCCCTTTTTTTCCTAAATGTTGGGGCTATCCTAGCATGGCTAGTTTAAAGGGAAGGCCCCTGTGGAGAGACACACACACACACACACACACACACACATTCCGATGCAGTGAGATTGTGGTGTAATGAGGCGATTATATAGGGCCTCTCCTCCCTGGCAACCGCAACAACCGTGTTCCATTGGCCTATTCTCTGAGCTGCAAGCTGAGCTAAGCATCCGGTCTGCTTGAAGCCATAAGGGACATGGGGACCAGGATGTAGTGAGGATTGGAATGTGAGTTTTTTGGGCACAAACATGTGCTTCGTAGTTGAGGGAAAAAGTCAGCCTGGTTTTAGCAACTGCCTCAGCTGTTTGCAAATCATGCTGAATGGCTTCTGTCACAATTTGTCAGCAGGAGCTTTTTGGTGAAACAATAGCCAGCATTTACATCAGACCGTGGGCTTGAAAAATACCTTGACTGACTGAGTTTGTAAATATCCAGCCAGAGTTTTGCATTGTCACACGCTCTTCTTTGCATTTGCATCTTTCACTCACAAGATTCCTCCATCATTGTGGTGTTATAATTAAGACCTGCAGCCTTGTCTAGGATTTCTTCAATGCGTTGGGGTTGTTTTCCAGCGGGTCCTAATCAATATGCCTTAAATGTTTCTAATCGACAAATAGATGATCATGACCCTAAGAAAGGTTACAGTGATGCATTTGGGAATTAAATGATTGTTACCGCTTCTTGTGAACCCCGAGCCTGTCGTCTCCTTGCAGCAGTCATCTGGGGCCCATGTGTTGGTGAATGAGTAAGAAAGATCAAGATGTGGACGGAGAAAGGGAAGAGGGTAGCACTGCGGAAAAGACTGACTACCGGATACAATAACCCAAGCTTTGTTAAAATAACATTACTCCTCCATCCGTCTATCCATCCAGCTATCTATCTCTCCGTTCCTCTTCTGAAGGGAAATGTGTGTTAGAATAACAGGTTTTGGTCTGGTTTTGTGGAGCAGATCGCAGCTGGCGCGTGGCCCACATTCCTCCGCCATGACATCCACACAGTCGGCAGCGGCATTGCGCTATTTTTAGAAACGGCTAGTGAGGACATATATACACACGAAAGTGTGTGAATGTGCTTACGATCAGAGGTTTTGTTTCACTCACAAAAGAAAATGTGAATGTGTGTGTTGTTTGTACAGTAGTACATGATACCTAGTCTAAAAATGTATATATTATACAATTAATTAATAATGAGTAAAAACAGGAACACTTGCAACCAACTATTGGAGAACTGATCTTTCACGTTTTTTATTTAAACCGCTGCTTTCCGTCTCCTGTACAGTCAGCACTGGCACGTATGAGCTGCAGAGCTGACGTTAGCGTTGGCTTTCTGTCACACTTGCACACACACACACACACACACACACACACACACACCCAGAGCACAACACGGAGGCTCTGGGAAGCTCTTAAAGGCACAGTGTGTGTTTTTCAGTCAGTGGTGTAATAAGCAATTTCATACATTAAAATGGACACACGGCACATCCGACACTCGTCATCATCGTCTAAAATAACTGGAAAGGCATTCAATAATATTTGCCGAGCTGAATTAAGACGATGTGATAATGAACCATGCTTAGTTAAGGGAAGTTAAGGTACTTCAATTAGTGTACATGTTTCTTTGAAACAATTATCTTTTATACTACAATTTGATAAAAGACTTAAGGAAGCGCAAAGTGCCTTAATAAGTGCAAAATAAATCTTATTGACGGATACAAGTCATACATATAAATGATATGATGTATAAAACTATTAAAACTATAAAAATAAAACTATTTTAAAAAAATACTATCAATGCATCTGTTTATTTAATGGAGACAATGCAAAAATAACAATTTTATACTCTTAAGGTCGAATGTTTTTGGACCCGTGCACCACTGAGTGGCTTTTCATAAGAATAAATGGGGCCCTGCCTCTGGCGCATTTTATGTCAAAGCCACTCACTCTGTTGCCACCCGCTCTTGTATTGAAAAGAAGTGAACCGTGCACACAATTTATAACGAGAGTAACTTCCTCCATTAAAAAATATATTTCAAAATAATGTTTTTAAGTCTTATTCAATGAACAGCGACGTGGTTCTTCTTCACGTGGGGAACGGTGGGATGAGGCCTTAGTGCCCTCTAATGACCAGTCGCTACTGCCTTCTATCTGATACTACATCCAGGGGCTTTTTTTTTTTTTTTTTTTTAAAAGCATCCACTATTACACACAGCCAATGCAATCCGCTTGTTTCCTCAACTCTCACGGTTATTGGATTTGCCGGCTGTGGAGAGAGGATTGTTGAGTAAGGATGGGGTTATGAAGTGGAACCAGCTCCACTTTCATCCAGTTAGATGAACAGATACAGATGAAGCGATAGATTAATCCTGCTCGGACTCGGACTCGACGCCTTTTTAATGTTTGCTCAGTTCCTGGAACTGTTTTCAAAAATCAGTTTATTCACTTGTTGTTGCCAAAACCTTTCTGGGTATTTATTCCCTGGATCTTATTCGCCGCCCCAATGAATCTTAATGTGTCTATTTTCAATATAGTCTTAAATAAAGTAGTAAATAAAAGAATAAACACAAACTCTGGCCAAAGATGACATTGTATTTTGAAGCACAAAAGCCGTGTTATGCTCCAGAATAATGTCAGGAAAAGAATTAGTGTCCCAGGCGTGTGTCCAGAGGAAGAGGCTTATACTTTCAGAACAGTATCCCCAGGGATGCCTAAAAGGTTATGCGGTTTTTGTAGGTCAGATTACCTGCATGTTCCAAAGGAGTTGGGGTGGTGGGGGTGGATGGGTTGCCAGGTGACAGTCGGCACACGGCGTTCCCCATGCATCGCTTGGTTCCACGCATGCAGAAACACACGAGCACGTGCACGGAAACGGTCCCCGCACTCATTAGTGGAATTCCACCAGCCTGATGGAAGCCGGTCGGGTTGTAGATGTGTGTGTGTCGGTGCCAGGTAGCGCTTTCCTGGCATTGCTCAGTGTAAGAGCTGTCTCTAAAGAGCTCTGGCAATACCTCAGAAACACACGCAGCAAATACTGACTGAGAGATGCAACACAATTTGGTTTTATTGCTTATTTGAGTTTCCCCTTTCTCTGTCAAAGCTACATACCCCTTTGGCAGGTGGTGTGAATATGTTTGGATGCCATTGCTGTCCTTCATTTCTTTATTTTATTCCTGGAAAACACGGACACAGGCAGGAGCTGGTTCTGTGACTGGAAATCCGGTTAAAACAGCCTTGCAGTTCAGACATACAGTTCAACAAATGATTCTGATGTTACGAAGAACTATTTGTCAGGTTTCAAGGTACAGCAGCTGTAATAGAGCAGAGCTTTAAACCACCCTCAGCTGAAAAAGAGTCAATCAGCCCCCCCCCCCCCTTTTTTCCCCGACCTTGTTGCTATGTGTACACAGCGCAGGAAACATCTGTGGCGTGCTGCCAATGAGTGTGAGGAAACCAGAGAAAGTGAGAGAAAAAAAAAATGCAGATGAACTTTATCTTTATCTTTTCGTGTGTGTGTGTGTGTGTGTGTGTGTGTGTGTGTGTGTGTGTGACCCTGAGATATATTGCCAATGCTGTGTGTGTGTGTGTCAGTGTCAGTGTACATCTGGCCTTGTGACATACCAGGGGGGAAAGAGTGCCAGCGAGCCGTCTAGGTAATTGGTCCTTACCTGGCACACTTTTTTTTACACACACCTGCACGCACGCGCAGAGAATGGATGAGCTGACATTAACTACAGGAGAAAATGCCATAATTGAATACTTGCACTGCCTTTCTCGCGGGTGTATGTGTGTGACAAAAAACACACCCTATCAACCTCTGTCACAGGCTGCAAACCATCAGTGCACTGCTCCAGCATGCTTACTCTATGCAGGGAGATGTGGCTGTCACCCATCAGCTCCATCATGTACAGACACCCAGCTTTTAATCCCCCCCCCCTCACACACACACACACACACACACACACACACACACACACACACACACACCATGCCATTCATTACATTATG
>JBBPCS010004488.1:0-11276 GCA_037974645.1 Hollardia meadi | reverse complement strand
TGTGTGTGTGTGTGTGTGTGTGTGTGTGTGTGTGTGTGTGTGTGTGTGTGTGTGTGTGTGTGTGTGTGACCATTTAACGCATTCTACCATTAATAAAGCTAATGTTAATACAAATTTCAGCCTATTTGGACCCTGCACGCTACTAAAAATCCTTCCACAGTAGCTTTTCATCTTAAATCTTGTAGTTATGGTTGCAATCTCGCCTCTAATTTCAAGCCTTTTTAATGACTGAAAATGACTGCAGAGCTTTCATTTCAGGTAAACACCTTACAGCCAGTAAATTGCAATGGGTGACCATTGCTCTCTTAAAGGGTGAACATATAAACATCATTCACCAACACATACGTAACACTTGGTGAAGCTGTAATTAAGGACAGACAGTATTTAAAAATTTGACATAATCACCAACTGCTGTGAATCTCAAAGGAAAGTTGTGACCCGGTGTTCATCCTCCTGCATTGCTTTTCTCGTCCTGCTTCAAACATTTTTTCAAAAAAATTCTTGCTGGCTTTTCTTTTGTAGTCTTGAAGTTTACGTATCCACGAGATAATACAACTCTCTAAACCTTCGATCGAACTGAATGTTGTCCTGCTGAGGTCTGAGTACCTCCTCTCTCCTCTCAGTCTCCACCTTTTCCCAGCACCTCCTTCTCCTCTCCTCTCTCCTCTTCCATCTCTCACTTTCTATCAGACCAGTGTTCGCTTCCATCCCTCTGAGATCTCACACCATCTGCCTCCTTCCTGAATTCCATTTCAGGTCCTCGGAGGCTCCATCCTGCTCTTAAGTCTAATTAGAAGGCAACCGGAGTAAGGACTGCCCTTCAGACTTTCGATGCTCTGCCACCTGCAATCTGTTGCAGGGAAATAGCTAGGTACCAGTTGGATCCCACCAATAGGATGGGGTCTTGCACATTTAATGAGGCAGCATACAGATGGTCCTTGTTTTCATTCCGATGTCATATCCTGAGCTCAGACTCCTGTAAATGTGGTATAAATGTTTGCTGCTTTGTTTCCTGTTATTCTCTTATATAGAACATATTTTCTTGTAAATGGAGATTCAGTGCCCAATATGAATGCATTTACTATAGTATGGTATTTAATAATTCATTGTTATTTATATTTTTAAGTGTTTCTTAAATTTGTTATTATAAAGTGGCATTGATTTAAAATTTATTTTTTTACAGAAAAGGACAAAGGTTATGGTATAGGTGAAGGGGAGACCTTATTTTCTGTCTTAGTGCAGTGTTTATTGTTATTATTTTATTAATTATTGTTTTTATCCAGCAAAAGGAAAATTGCTAAATGTAGGTCAAGTTTGTCTCTAGATAAAGATGATTATTCACACGTTAATTCCTTAGAAATAACTGAACATTTGAGCACTTTCATCACATTTAGCACTTCAACTGTCACCTCAAATTTAAAAATAAACGGTTTCTTACATTACGTTCAGTGGTATGTAGCCTTGCAGAAAGTGTTGGTTTAAACTCAGAGACAGATATGTCAAACCCTGGGCAAATAAAATGGTAATAAAACAAAAACTACATGCAGGGCTAGATACCACCACAAGAAAATGAAAAAATATGTCTCTTGAGTGCTTATCTGACCTGATATTTGAGGAGTTTCACATCAAAACAGCATTCTCCTGAACAACTGAAGTAGATGGGGACTTGTTTCAAAACGTAAAAAACATAAAATGGCTCCATACAGTTCATCCAGCATAATCCAAGTCTCCAGAAGCCCCAAGATCCCAAATTAATTTAAAAAGACATTATTTACGCCCCTTTATAAAGCCAATCTTGCCAAGCTGTATGGAACTATTTTATGTTGTTTTTTGTATGTTTGGGGTTGTTTTTTAACACTTTAAAACCCATCCCATTTCTATTTTCTATAAGTCCACATCTACTTCAGCTGTTAAGGAGAATGTTGCAATGTTGTTTTGCTGTGAAGCTCCATAAATGTTTTGTGGACTAAGAAACTTCACCCCATTGGCATTGGGTTGAGGAGATAATGACTGAATTTTCATTTTTGGGTAAACTATTCTGTTAATATGACAGGAAAGAGGAAGAAATGCTGTAGTTTTAACTGTCCAGGACTCTAAAACCTATTCATAAAAACTAGAAACACCCCCTTGCGGTTGAATACCTCTGCGTACCAAAGTTACATCCACATCTGCCCCTGTCTTCGTCATGGTGCAAAGACAATCACTAAGATCAGCAAAACCAAATAGCTTATGGTGGACTACAGTTCTTCAAATATGACTGTTGCTGCAAAGAATCTACAAATTTAAAAACATGGATGCTTCACACACATCTTCAATCCAGCAGCACAGAAGATCTACAATCAGCACAGTTTCAAGGTGGGGGCCCAAGATTAGTGTCACCAATTCAATGTCTGACCAAATGTGAAATATGGTCACAATCTCCCCTTCTGTTCCTGCTGAATACTGGCCAGAAAAGTATTGTAGCAGATCACCAGTGATTTAGAGGGAATATCATTTTCATACCTTATTTCACCTGATGGTGGCACCAGATGACCAACACAAAATAAACAAGAGAAGCTGAGCAAAACAGACAACTGCATTTATTATTATTTCAAGTTATTTACATCTGTTGGGTTACAAAATGTGGAATGTGGCCAGAATCAGTGTGAACATTTATCTTTCTCACGTGTTGAAAATGCAACAGGATAGACATTTTTTGTTTCTTTTCTTGGCACACAGACTTGTGGGACTTCAACAGCCTGACCTGTGTGTTTGGCTTTTAATTATAGTGCAGGTGCCTTCTGTATCTGGACAATGTGCTCTTTGAGTTTTGTGCTCAATTTAGGCAGTGTTTTCGCTGTAAATCACCCCACCCCCCAAAAAAACCCAACCTAGAACAGAGGAATGTAAAACAGAGTCACCACCAATAATGCCACAAGAATGCAGTCAGTGTATGAAAGTGACTTTAAGTTGTGTCCCAGATGGATTCACAGCACAACACAGAGGTTCTGTACTGCTGCTTCCTTTACCATCAGATAAAGCAGCATCTCTTATACGTCATAGTTTTATAAAAGATTCACCAAAACTGAAAACAAGGGACCTGCTGTGCTGCACCTTAGTCTAATATTTTAGAAGTACAAAGGCATGGAAACTGTTTTGTGTGTGTGTGTGTGTCTATGTATAAATTCAAAGTGCACTATATAAAGGAATCTTCAACATATTTCAACGAAGAACCAAACTGATACAGCAAGAGGCGGGAGGTGTCAGATCCTTCCATCTATATTAGCACAACAACAAAAACTGGAATATGAACATACATGATATCACTGTAGAGGCTGGCACCAATATGGATGTTACGCACTAGTGACAGTTCAATGTATCAGCAAAAACACTGATTCTTTTGCTACATGTGGACTACAACATGAGCTGCTTCTTCTGGGTATTATGGGTAATTTAGGTCCTACTGATGAGGTGTGAGTCCTCCTTTTTGAGCATTGTTTTATATAATCTTAGGCCAAATCTTTTGAGAAAAGTTTTTCATTTCCCTGACACCAGTTTTAATCAACCCTGTCGATGTCGTCGCCACAGTATTATTAATTCTCTACTGGCCTTTGTTTGCTCCAGACATTTTTGTTCAACCTTTGTTCTACCTGTAGGTTATAAACTCTAAGAATTTATTGTATTGAACTTCTCAGTGAGATTTAATTTAAGACCTCCTTGTATCCGTTTTCCACATGGGTTTTAATAACCATAGCCAATATTGATATTGTCTCATATCAGTGACCACCATGACTACCCATACATGCTCAGTCGGGGTCAGTGCCGCCTTCTGACATCCTTCAACAATCACTTGTTCACATCGCAACTGTGTCTCCTCCACTTCAGAGGTGTCGTTAACCTCACTCGAGAAGACGTGTTGGAGCGGGTGAAGAGGGGGATGTTGAAAGAAGAGTAGTGGAGTGGTGTGTGGGTGGATGGAGATAATCTCTCAGACACTACAAGGTGTCGTGCTGCCATCTCGAAGATGGTTGCTAGGCAACAGCATCTTTTCGGAGTCTTTCTCTGGGTGGTAACTGGGTTACCCCAACTTACCATCATCATGTTTACTGCATTTTCTTTTAACAGCAAAAACAGTGTCCCCCCCCTCCTTTTGGTGGCTAACTTATACCAGCTGGTTTGGCCGGGCGCCTGCGTCCCACCCCGGCTGGTGGAAGGAGATGAGAGGTTACACCAGTTCATCCAGCAGAGTCCCTATGCTGTGGTGCTGCTCAGGGGGGCCAGCTATGGGTTTGTTGCACATGGGGCAGACGCAGCGCACCTCAAGCCACTTTACCAGACACCTGTGGAGAAGAACATGGGCAAATGAGGCATAACAAGAAAAGCTGATCACTGATCAAAACAAAAGCCATAGTTGTGGCCCATGTACCGTGGGAAGTGGCAACACCACACTATGAAATACAGCAATACAAGTCAGAGTCTTGCCTTGATGATTTTACTTAAGTAAAACTATTAGCAGCAAAATGTACTTAAAGTATCAAAAGTAAAAGTCGGAAGTAGTGTTCAATGATTTTAGCTGGTTGGCTAATTTACGTCATACAGAATACTGTTGAGTAGTTTCATCTACAACAATGAATTTCATAAGCTGGTCATATTTTTTTTCTGTGTTAAATTTTAATGTTGAAAGTAACTATAGCTGAAAAATGGAAATTCTCAAGTGAAGTAAAAGCGCTTCAAAACTATACTAAAGTACAGAAAAGGCTAAATGTTCATTTCTTTTCACATCTTTCCTTTACCTCGACAGGTGAGTTTCTATTCTTTGTAATTTTCTCCAATACTTCCACTTTCCCGTGCTGTCAAAGTCCCGACATTCACAACCACATCAGACCAATGACATTGCTGCCCGCCGCCCTCAACACAATCTTATAATTTTATTGCAGTTCTGTCATTCTGTCTTCCACACCTGCTATGGCACAACCTACCACCTCTAGGATGCTCAGAGAGTTTCCATCAACCACCTGTTGACTTTACTCACCCACCACCAGTGTCCAGACTCTCACAAGGGATCCCTACTCGATAAAGTCCAATCATTTAAGTCCTTCTTTATTAATAAATGTTGATTTTCAATTGATCTATCCTTCTTAAACTGGAATTTGAGAGCAAAGGCTCAATCAGGAACTGACTGAGCCAATCATGTTGTACCTTCATTTCAGTGTCTGATCAATGAGACCCTCCTCCACCCCATTCAAATCCAGTTTCATCAGAACCAGTGTCTATGGGTCCTTCCAGTGAGCTCATCAGAAATCCTGCTCCACATCACATCCATCCACATCTTTAGCTATTGTTCCTCACTCCTTTACTATAACCGCCTTCACTTGGGTCTAAACACCAAAGATTCCTCACATATCTCTTCAAATTTTCCTGTGATGCTCCTCATGTTGAAGATGACTGCAAGGAATGGGGGTACGACAATTTTAGACAACAGCAGGATGCGGACTTGCTTCCCCTACATGATCTCAGTACTAGTTCTACCTGCTGGGATATGCAATAGCACTGGGATACGCTATTGCCCTGACCACTCCTCCCTTACCCTGACTAGAAAGAAGCAGGAGTGAATGAATGTCAATACTGACACTGAATGTGAATGAATGTACTCAATGCTTCTCTGTAATTCATCATCGCTGAACGTCAGATCAAATACAACCACTACACGAAGGGGTAACAAGAGCAAGGAAAGACTCCGCTATACTCTCCTGTACTCACTTCCTGTGGAAAGCATGTTGGCATGGCAACACTCCCAGCTCGTCTTTCACTTTGAAGTCCTCCAGACACACGGCGCACGTCTGCTGTGTAAGTGACAGACAGGAAGGAGTGAGACAGACAGTCAGTTGATGAAATGCATTATGTAAGTGTGTTTCCTCACTGATAGTATGCTCGAAAATTAGTTACAATTCTTACCCCATGAAGACTCAACTTTTTGGGATCTCCTTTTAAAACCACCTGTAGAAGTAGCATAAAGAGAAATCTGTTAAAGAGAGATTTTTTTTTAATTTAGTCCTAAAAATGAACTAAATATTAACCTCAGTTTTACCTCTCTGTATCCAAAACGCTCACTCTGGGCTTGGTGGCGCAGTTTGCTGTGGATGAACAGAGAAAGACATTCATAAGTAACTGTTCACAATCTGCATGACCCTCAATCTGTCCTCAATACTTTCCATGCACCTCTTTTAAGTGATGAAAAAGCATACAGAACCTTTTTTATAGAATGGTAGAAATACCACATATAAAAATATTCTTTTCCTGTAAAAGTCCTGTATTCAAGGTCAGTGGTGAAACGTCACTAAGTACATGTATTCAAGTACAGTTTTGAGATATTTTACTTGAGTATTTCTATTTCATAACACTTCGAACTTCTACTCCACTACATCTCAGAGGCAAACATTGTACTTTTTACTCCACTCATTTTATTTTACAACTTAAGTTACTTTACAGATTATGATTTTACAGACCAAATTTGATTATCATAGAAAATATTGTTAAACTATGTAGCATTAGTTATGTTTGTCATGTTTTGTCCTCTTGAGGGCAGCAATAACAAGCTTTAAATACAACAGTTTGCTATTTACACATCTAGCAGACACAGAGCAACATTAGCATTCACCTGGACTCGTGGCTGTTGCAAATGTAAGTTCAAAATCATTTTAGCTCTATTTTTGGGCTCCACCAACTCCTGAGGGAATTTTCTGACTCTTTAGCTGCTAAATGCACAACTATGTTCAGGAGCGAGTCGCTAACTGTCTGTCGGCTGTTTGATCCAGGAGGACAGGTAGAATACGCTGGTTTTGTCGGAGCTTAAACTGCCTGCTGTGCTGACGCTGATGAGAGCTGTGAGACAGAACAATAACAGGGAAGTTGTTAAATAATGAGCTAAAGGCACTAAAAGAAACCTGCAGAGTTGGGTGATATTACTCTGAGGGTTTGTCACTACAGCTGACAGATAAATATAATGGACCAAAAACTACAATATAAGTTTAAAGTAGTGCCAATGAGTTTAATTACTAATTGCATTTAAACCTGCAGTGTGGGACTTTTACATATAACTGAATATCTGTTACATTCAAGCCCTTGCCAAACGAGTTCACATAATGCTGATTAAGTCTATCACTGCCAGATAAATCTCTGTATTTCATTTAATCTTCTTAATCTTCTAATTGTCTTTGGCAATTTTTACACTGGTTGCCAGACTAGCGAAGCATTTTGTAATGACCACCATATGAAAGAAACCGTAGTGATGGAGTAGGCTACAGCAAATAGGAGTATGGCATCATTTAGAACTGGATACGGTGAGAGCGCTCAGCCTTGCTTCCAATTTTGCCCAGTGGCCACTCGCAGTATTGCAGCTAAAAATTCCCCTGCGGCCCAAAAAAGCATTTTCCCCATAGACCACCATTATAAAAGCACCTTGAGTTGCTACCAGGGTCAATTATGACTCTTTCAATTATAAATGTTTGATGCGTGGAGGTTTTATATTTGTAAAACTTTACTTGAACCGAGAAAAGCGATTTAAAAATCTCTGACATCATCACAATGTAAAGTCTATGGGCTGAGCTGGAACTCGTGGGCGGGGCCAACGGGATAAACACTACTGCGCAAGTTCAGTGGGCTGCATAACCAGGAAGTAAACTCTGAAACTAGAAACCTTTTTTGGCGTATGCAAAGGTGAGCAATTCTCATTAGATTGAATAGGCGCCATCTTTGCCTTAAGTATCTAGGTCTTAATAAATCTATGGGCGGAGCTTATGATGTCATTTGTGTAATTACTCTCACTGCCAGAAGGGGGAGACGTATGTTCCGAACTGCAAGATAAGTACAGTAATGCTGTACTTGAGTAAATGCTCTCCACCAGTTTCCAGTAGTTTATTAAGAGATAGAGATACCTGCATTCATTCTAAGCTGAGTTCAACAGCAGGCCATTCTATTCAGCTTGAGACTTAAGTTTGTGTGGCTAAATTATGGGACTGTGTGTAATAGAAGCTGTGTAATTGCAGGGTAAGCTTTGATAATCAACCGTCTTTTCGAACAGCAGCCACACATCCACAGACAAATGCAAGGTCCTCTGCCAGCATGCGCACATACACATTGTTCACAAGTAATCATGTAACTACACGCAAATGCTAACCCACACAAACACACTTGTACACAAACACGGCAAATAAGTATGTTGCCTCTTTGAATCCCTGCAACGCCCCCGAAACCAACAATGGAGAGCAGATCTTTATCACTTGGCAAGCTGTGTCTGATCAGGCGGTTATTTTTGGCCTCCTGTTTTTACACAACTAAACATAGACCCAAATGTCTATCACTGTCTGAGATTTGAGCCTGAGACTAAATGCAGTGCGAGCGGCTGAGATGAAAGGTGCATGTTTGTTTGTGATCTGATCTTAAAATATGGAAACAACAGTTATTCGTTGTTTTTGTCACTTGGTTTCTTGTTTACGCTGATTGCCGCTAACAATCTCCCATGTAGAACAATGTGAGGATACACGTTTTACATGTGTTGAGGTTTCCCATGCCTGGAGAATGATGAGAAGGGGGTGAAAGGGAGCCACAAGGGATAATTTGGTGTTTCAGTTCAGCTATTGTGCCCAGTGTGTAGAAATAGAAAATCTTCACACAACTACTATTGACCAGTTCCTCACTAGTCAATTGATAATTCTACATCCTTATTCTAGCTTTAAACAATAAACTAATAACTGAATCTCATAGTGACGTAGCTGATCTTATTTTAAATATGCTTCGACTTTTATTATTATTACGGCCTATCATGTGCCATCTTGCAATTCATTTGTTTCCTGCTTTGACATTTATTTAAAGGTGCATCAGCAAACGGTGGAGCTCTGATTGTCAGACTCCTGGAATCAATTGGTTTACTGATTATGACTAAATAAGGTTAAAAAAAAAATGTTATTCCACTCCAAACTCCATAGCTTTGGTGTCAAACTGTCAAAACAACCATCTCTGTAGTCACACGTATTGTCTTGGATACGTTTTCTTTCAAGGTGAACTCATTTCGGGCTACAGAGACAATTTTTTATGACTGCAATGTCTCTCTTTTCACAAATGTAAAATATATATGTCTCTTTCCTGATCTGTCTGCTGAATCTATTGCTGTGCTAGCGCGTGTTAGCAGATGACCTCCAGCCTGCCCTTTCTGCTGTGAAAGCATTTTAAAATGAGCTGTCCTGTTTATTTTCCCAGTCTCTGTCTGCTTCCCAATCCTCTGCATGTAACATACTACCTGTATGACCACTTCTATATGCTTTATGGTACCGCAGAGGTTTAAAGATAGCACCTCTAATTATTAGGTGGTTGACTGAGTACATACACCAGTCACATTTCTTGTCAGCTAATGAACAACTGTGTTAAGCCTTAGAAACTCTCCCCCTCTCTCTCTCTCCTCTGGGGTATGGACCCTCAGGGGTTTTGACTGCCGCATCACTGGCAGGATATTAAATCAGTCAGTGAATTTATTTGGGTGACACAGCTCTGGTGGCTTAATATCTCTGCTCTTAGTCTCTGTATTGTTTGACTAAAAACACCTTCAGCTTGCCCCTGCACCTTGTGTTTCTCAGATCTCTCTACTGTAGCTGCTATGCTACTCCTTAATACATATATAGATCCGTCGCTGTTAGAGCAGATTGGGATATAAATAAAGATATGATATTTTGGGTGTGCACTTTTGGCCCCCTCTCACTCTTGTACATTGTAGGTGCTGCTGTTTACACCCCCAGTTTGTGCCACTGTTAAAACAGCAACTGTTCGAATATGAAGGTTGAAAGGATCGTGTGTGCTCAGCGAATCTTCCCCACTAGAAAACTTTATATAATTGCTTTATATGATTAAAGGAGGAAATCTCACATAGATGAAGTGAGACAGGTAGTCGTTTAAGTTCAAATCCAACATCACAAACTCCCCGACACACAGGATTTAGAAAAGATCCTGTCTGAGAAGGATAATAGGAAACCTGCCCGTAACAACGAATGACATTCATCGCTCAGTATTCATCTGATGAATCACCCAGTCTATAAATTAATTCACAATCACACTTCTACCCAAGACTACCTTCAGCATGTTAATGGGGCCAAAAGGAAATGACTCATTGGTTATGATTCATATTCTTTAAGAGAGAAACAGGAAGGATCCAAGCTTTTCTCAGTTGATGGTTGATTTATTGGTGTGACCAAACAAAACATTCATGATTACAGAAAAGTGCCTGATCTCACTACTACGACACGGATCTTGACAAATCTGAAATGTGTTCTGGCTGTATGATTGGTGCATGCAGGTAATAATTCTCTGTAGATTTATTAGCTGCCCCTTTTACATTGTTGCATGGTTTTCACATTATTATCTGATACATGGTTATTATAAAACTATTAATTATAGCCATTGTAAAAAACATAATTAAAAAAATACTGTAATTGGCCTATAAAATATCCAAAAAAAGGTTTTAATTGTCAAATGATATTATTGAAAGCTCTAGAACAGCTACTAAATAGAACTTGTGAGATTTTGTGTTTTGAGGTCAAGAATGAACTTTGAACCTTTATTTTTTATGTTTTAAATGCAGTAGGACGTTGGTTGCTGGTCATCTATTTCACTTGATGCTGCTGATGCTAAAGCTCAATAATTATATCTAATTACAGAAAAAGCAACAAAGCAAATGCACAAATCCGATACGATGGTGCACTTTATGTTTTGCAGACAACACATTAGCTCTGTAGGTCTCCAGCCGACACAGGCTTTATATATATTTTACATTTTGATAACACAGGAAATTTGGATGGCAATTCAATTCATCCAATACTGAAAATAGCAAACCACATTATGAGATGTCAGGTAATTTGCCAAATACAGATGCTCAGTCATCTGAGGACAGCTCGGGATAAAAAAGCAAACCTTTGTGCTTGTGATGACGCTTCCCTATGAGGTTTTATACACTGATTTTTTGTGAACACCCACTGTGTGCTATTCAAGCCATGTTTCTCTGCAGTCTTCCTCTCTGCTGTCCTCACACATTGTGACAGCCTGCTTCCTGTTGCCTCATATCCCGTCCTTCAGACACAAACGTCCCCTCAGCTCATCAGGGAGTTCATAGTCAACAGCGGGAGAGGTCACCCTGTTCCTCTTTATTTTCCTACCCCCTTCCCTCCCTCACTGTTTCTCGCCTGCACACACACACACACACACACACACACACACACACACACACACACACACACACACACACACACACACAC
>JBBPCS010004487.1:0-11277 GCA_037974645.1 Hollardia meadi | reverse complement strand
TGTGTGTGTGTGTGTGTGTGTGTGTGTGTGTGTGTGTGTGTGTGTGTGTGTGTGTGTGTGTGTGTGTGTAAACATACTTTAGCTAGAGGACAAAGTGTGATTGTATATATGAGGGGAAGGCAAGAAAAATTCTAGTCTTAAATGTGAAGTATTGTGTTCTGTTTTTTGTCAGCCATCAGAAGGCCTCATCTTGTTGGCTTTTTTCTTTACCACACCTGTACTAATTTAATTGTCCAAAGACGTTGACAAATCAGAGATACTTTAATATTGAGTTATTTATTTTGCACTTGTAGTCAACTAACAGTATGTCTGGCACATTAATTGCCCCCACTTAATGTGTTAAAACACTGAAGGGAGCCTCAGAGATAGTGGTAAATTACTTTTATAATAATCATATTGACCTGATGTATAAAAATGATCATTGATTTCCAAGCAGGGGTTACAATGAAAAGACATTTTCAAGTCAAACTCTAGTTTAAATTCTATTCTTGTTTTATTGCATTCTTCCATTATTGCTAAACTTTCAGTACAACAGGAAGGAAGTCACATTTGTTTGTATAGTCAAATGCATGCATAAATTCATGCATAAATACAGTACAATGAGCAGACAACAGACAGAAGTTACACTGCAAGAAGAGACTATGACAGAATATTGATATGTGTGATAGAATTGTGTGTAGTTGTAATTGCATTCTGCAAATTGACAGATGGGGCTGCATGGCCGGACCTGACAAGTTGTTGTAATAGTCTAGTGATGTCCAGGAGATCACTCCTCACTTTTCTCTTCTCTATCTCTTGTAATGGCTGGCATGGCATATTTTCTTTTACCATTTCTCTCAAAGCAACACACACGAACATACTGCCAATCGCACAAATACACAAAATTGCTCATGACATGTTGTTCTTTAAATTTTCACCAAGGCATATAACTGAGGTAATTTCAGTCAAGGGGATGATGGCTTATTAAAATATACCAGTGCACAAATTGTCATGCAGCATTTAATAAGATGCCACAAGGGTTTTAGGAACTATTGCCTTATTGTCTGTGTGGTTTCTTACCTGCTGGTGGTCCCCAATGAGGATGAGGTGTTGGCATGCTGGGCTCAGTGTGGTGATGGTGTGGGCCTCGAGAACTTCTGCAGCCTCTTCTACAATCACCAGACAGGGTCTCACTTCCTGCAGGAGTTTTCGGTATTTGGCCGCCCCTGTTGTTGTCATGCCAATAACCTGATGGACAATATATGTGTTCATTTAACTACATCTGCTTTTTTTTAAATAATTCATTCTATTACTATAGACAGTTCTCTGCCTGCCCTTACAATTTAATGGTTATATGACTTGGCTAAGACAGGTCCAGGCTATAAATTTGAAAATAATTCTGGGGCAAGTGGTCTGCGGGGTTAAAGAAAGTTGGAGTGGGAGCCCTCGGGCAGGTGGCCTGGGGCAGGACAGAGGCGGAGCTAAAGATCTAAGCTGATGCGCATCATTCAGTAGTGTGCTGCAAGCTACATTTTTTCAGTTCAGTTGTAGGGGTTGGGTTAAGTTACTGCTGGTGAAAACTGAATGTTTCCTGGTTTTGCAGCAGTTCAGCAGGAACATCAGATTGCTGTAGCATGGCTGCTCAGATTGCTGCAGCACAGGAGCAGGGAACTGCTGCGGTGCAGGAGATGGGCAGCTGAAGGTCTGGTTAGCTGTTGGCAAAGACAGATGACTGAAGGTCAGGACTGGCTATGGGTTGGTGGTGGCTGCCAAATGGAGGTCTGGCTGCGGGTCGGCCAGGACGCCAATCAGGGCTCGGCAAGGACTCCAATCGGGAACCAAAAGCAAAAGTGGTCACCACCGACTTGAGACCAGACAGGGTTGGTGGCAACTACGAGGCTCTGGACAGTGGAGTGTCTATGGCACTGGGAAGCTGAGGCTCTGGGACACTGGGCAGCAGAACATCCACAACACTGGGCAGTGAGTACAAGGAGCTTGGCAGCAGAGAGGCATGATGTTGGCAGGAGCCTCCTTCTGGAGGGTTTCCCTGAAGTTGGGTCCAGGGCAGGATCAGGCAGGGAACTGCCTGGTTCTTTGTATGCTGATTGGTCAACTGGCTGGAGGCTTGCAGTTCAGTGACTAGCTGACTCAGCAGTTGGATTTGGGCTGGCAGTGACTGCGACTTAGGAGCTGGAGCTGGCAGGAGGGTAGCAGGCCAGTGGCTAGAAATCAGGAGTTAATAAAGACCTCTACCCACCCAGATTTCTCAAACCAAGGCTTTGGAGACACTTTTTGTTGTACCAATGACAAGACTAATGTCCCTCTCCTCACTACTAGATGTGTATTTCCAGTCATTAAGTAGACACAAAAGGTTGTACTTCACCTCATATAGATCCTCTGTAAGGCCAGTTCATTCTGTCACAGCAAGTGTCAGTAATGTGTGTCAATGATTTATTCACAACAAAACTTACAGGACCAAAGGGCGGGCATGTAGACAGGTCCAGGTTACAAACTTGAATACAAAAACCAACAAAGTGACTAAGATAAACTGGAACAGTACAAGTAGGAATGAGCTGCTTCATCACTGCAGGGCTGACAAGGGAGACTGAAAACAGGTGAGAACGTGGGCCGATTTGGCCAGGTAACTGCAGAAAGTAACAGACGAAAGGTGTGTAATTGGGTGTGGCAGCCAGGTGATGGGATAAGGATGGAAAGTTCTGGGGCATGTGGTGGACAAGAAACAGAAAGCAGAAATACTATTCATATTATTATTAGTACTGCAAATATACTGTACCTTGGCTTTCTGAAGTACAGAAAGGGTCTGATGCCGTTTTACATCAGCCAATCTGTCCGCTGCGTTCTGATAGGCCTGTTCAGACTCTAGGACTCTGGTGCAAGTTTCTATCCTGTAGCGTGCCACCCACAACCTTTAGACAGAAGGTAAATTAATGACAGTAAAACACTGACAACTGACTCAATTATATGGAAGCCTCCAAGACCTCTCATTATTTGCTCTGCATCTGGAAATATCCTTGGAAATATGATGCTGTGGTACTTGATATTACAGTAAGCATAGTTGACCAATTATGGGATGACATATTATATCTGTCTTGGTAGAAAATGGCCCTATTTGTTAGTTTAAATTATAAGTGAGACTATGTAAACACGGGTCATGTTTTCACAGTAACAGAAGTTACATCTTGGCTCTCTAAGGTAAGAACATCCTCTGGGATTTTCTTGGTGATTAGCTGACTTAATTATACAGAGTGGGAAGAGACTTCTACCAGACTGAGGTTGCTTGGGGAATGACAGGCAGCATGGTTGAAGATGGGAAAAAAAATTAAGAAGGGAAGGAGGACATAAATGTAAGAAAGTTACTGGAACAAGTAGATGGAAGGTAAGAATTGGATAAGAGGCACATGGATAGTGAACAAAGGACAGAAGAGTGAAACACTGAAGCAAACCTACCGATAGAGTCTCCATCTGTCTGGCAGGCTAAGGGTCCAAACATCCAAGACAGCATCTTCCTCTTCTTCAGTCATAGATGAGCTCTTGCTCAGCTCTTTTCTGATTTTGTTCTTTATCTTTTTCTTCTGGTTCTGTTGCATCTGTACAGATCAGAACAGAGTCAACTTTAAACGTCAGAACTCAGATCCTAACTAATCTTACATCATCTTTGTTCCTCTATATCTGTGGTGCATGCACGTACGTTCGAGCTTGTGCACCCACTCAATGCAGGGTGCAAGCTAATGTTTTTAGCTTTACCGCTACAGTGAAATTTGCCTTTAAAAAGGGTCTAAATAACGTTTTCAATTCAATTAGGGATCTAGGTGCTTCTGAAGACTTCTGGATGGGCTGTATGGACCCATTTTATGTTTGTTTGGGTTGTTTTTACCTCCGTCAAGGAGGTAATGTTTTCACCCTCTGTTGGTTGGTTGGTTGGTTGGTGTGCAGAATTACACAAAAACTACTGGATGTAATTCAATGAAACTTGGTGGGAGGATGGGGAATGGGTGAAGGAAGAACCCATTAAATTTTGGTGCGGATCTGGATAAAGGGGCAGATCCAGGAATTTTTATCACTTTCGTTGACATTGCGAGATGGGTCGTTTTTCGACATTTCTGTTAATTTCTCAGCAAATAATGCACACATCTTGATGAGAAAATTCAGACATATGTAGGAGGTGGGTATCTATGAGGGTGTACAATTTGGTGTGGATCCAAATAAAAATCTGGATTTAGTGGATTTAAATATGTTTTCATAGGGGGTAGTCTTTTCTCAGTAGTTGTAAAATCAGACAAAATAAGGGAAATTATGATTTCACCTGCATTGTGTTTTTTTTGATTCAGCTTAATTTAAGGGGACTGTTGGGCCTTGGCGGAGGTATGTGCTCTACTGAGTGCCATTTAGAAACCAGCTGCTTCAATTGTTTAGGAGAATGCTGCAATTCTGTTTTGCTGTGAAGCTCTAGAAATGTTTTGTGAACAAAGAAACTTCACCCAACTTTCCATCAGCATGGTGGTGAGTAGATAATGACTGTATTTTTATTTTTGGGAGAACTGTTCCTTTCATGCTTCTGGTTCAATTAAAAGGCATACAAAATGTTACTCTGGGACTTCAAGCTCATTTCCTTGCAGATCTTCAGTAAAACAAGCAAGCTACAAATTTTTCAGTCATCTTTCAACAGGTGGTGAGTATTTGATACTCAAAAAACACAATGGCTTCAGGCTTTTCCAATGATTGAAAGTTGGTGGCAGTAATGTGCCAGGAAATTAACCAATGTACCGACAAAAGCAGGAAAGATGATAGCAAACATATATGAATAATGCATGTTACAAATTCTTTGAAAAATTACCTTTTCAAATGTTTTGTGTAGACATTAAAAACATTTGTTTGACCTCAAGGATATGTACAATGCATTTTAGTTAGGAATGAAAAAAATAACTCCACAGGGTACCTTTAAGTACAGTGCAGTATCTGTAAAGACATGGTTCTATGGGGGCAGTTTTCAGATTTACTCTAAGCACAGCCATATATCTTGTTAAAGTCAGTACATTACTCCACATGAAAAATCTCTGAATTTTACCTGCCACCCTTCCTCGCTCTGCTCAGCCTGTATGTCAACTTTATCCAGGTTCACAGCCAGCATCATTTCTTCTACTTCTCTGACATCGTCCTCCGTGTGTCCGTTCTTTCTGCCATCTCCACCAACTCCGGGATCAATGTAGTCTTCAATAATCCGCTCTGCCTGGATCAGATCTGCTTCCTCTACGATTTCAATGAGGTCCTCTTCTTCCAGCTCCATCGCTTCCCCTTCTTCCATATCTAACACGTTGCAGTAAGAAGCAGTAAAAAATTATTTAATTCACCAATACAATAAATGTTATGTTGATGACTTAAGTTGTCTTGTGCATCGTAACAAACAAGAAAAGGTCCTTAAATGCAGAAAGATAGCATAGGAAGTGAGTGAGGGGGACAGACCATATCAGTCTGGTTCAATCTGGTTACAAAATCCTGCTGGAGCTCTTTAGAGTTTACACTTTGTATTTTTTGAGGTCTTAAGTGCTCATTTCAGCTGGTTTGGAGCTGATGTAATGGGCTACCTGGCTTAGTGGCTGGTGTTCATACAAACTGCTGTGGACTGGGAGAGGAAAATAGAATGACAGAAGTCATTTTAAAAGTAACTGTCAATTTTAAACTTAGATATGTCTTTGAGACAAGTTGTGCTTTATGGATTTACATTACAATCATAACTAACACAATGAAATAAAACAAATAACTAAAACAAAGCAGGGATTACTGCAAAAAAGCCTGACTTCACATCAATTATCGGATTTTCTGACAATGTTCCAGAGGAGCACACAGTGAAAGCCTTACCTTCATTTCCATTTGCATTCTCTGTCTCCCTCCTCAGGAAGACAGTGGAACCCAAACCCAACCACTCCATTATCAGATTGAACTTCTTCTCGAAGCAAACCTCAAAATCATCCTGTGTTTACGAATAATTTCAGAAACAAAAACTGATGAGTTTTCACCATCTCTAGCTCAGTTGACACAAATTATTATTTTGTATTCAGTATGACTCACAACTGGTTGGTGCAGATTATCCCAGTGTCTGTCTTTAATGAAATTCCTTAAGAAGCCTTCACGCAGAACACCTTTCAGAGAACACTCCAGCATCATAGCGTGACTCTTGATCTCCCTCTCCTCCTCACACAGCTGCCTGTAAACCTGTTAAAGAGATCATTAACACAGCAAATAGGGGGAGAAATCACACAAGACATTTGTAGAGCTGAGTGAAGTGATGAGTGTTTGAATGTGTGACTAAAAGATGAGGGGCAAAATGTGCAAAAGACTTTTGATAGAATATAAATCTAATTATTCGCAATTATTCAAACCACAGCATGAGCTCACCTCGCCGTATGCATGACGCAGGTGATGTGACAGCGAACGTTTGAAGTCAGGTGAGCGGGTCAGCTCCCTCAGATTGAAACGCTTCAGGATCTCACTGTTGCTGCGGCCTCCTACTCTCACGATGCCATCTCGCAGAAATGTATGAATACCTTAGATGCAGAGGCAAACCAAATGCACATCACAACCACCAAAAAAGAAAGCTTATTTGTATGACATTGCAGCCCGTTCACATGCCCAGCTCGTCAGATATCGACGTTTTGTCACAGCCCTTCGTGTCCCATCCAGGCGCACAAGGTACCCTTTGGTGTCAGGCAAAGACGCACAAGGGTTTAATGTACCTGCAATGTAAAGCCATCTGCATCAGTTTCAGATGACTTGAATAGACGACGTAGCACGACATACTCAACAAAGTGAGAAAGTGCCAAAAGGGGTTGAGCGGAGGGACACAGGACACACACGATTTTCATCCAGGAGACCGGAGTTCGTGTCCCGTTTGAAACCAAACATCAGCAGTTATTTCCTAAACCTAACCATGTGATTTTTGTGCCTAAACTTAACCAAACATCACAGATCTTTTCCCTAACCTAACCGTGTGGTTTGTTGCCTAAACTTAACCAAAAGTCACCAATGTTTTGTGCCTAAACTGAAGTTAAGTAATGTAGAGCTTGTGCTTCAGGATAAGATGCGTGGGGCGCAAGCCTTTGCGCATCGGCTAAAGAAGCTAAAGGGAAGGCTTGGTGCATCGACAACGGATGCCAAAGGGCCCGTTGTGCATCAGGGAAAGCTAAGTGCGTTGGCAAAACGTCGGTATGTGACAAGCTGGGATGAGAAGGGATTGGACATTGCCCATTCAAGGTCACAGGGCAGGAGTTTGAATTCTATTGTTTGAATTAGAAATAGATATACCCCCTTTTGTTGACAACAGCTTGTGTTTTTTAATCCCACACCAATCAATCAACATATAAAATAGGCCTATATCTGATATTATTATAAACTGGCATCACTGCTTACCCTCCAGGAACTGATCGAGGGCATGGTTAGTGTAACACACTACCAGCATCGGAGCCATGACAGATCTATCTCTCCAAAGATCCTGATTGCTCAACAGAGCCTGAGCAACCTTAAGGCCAACGTAGGTTTTTCCTACGTGGAAAATGGAGGAAGCAGAGTACCCTAATTTTTAATATCTTTTAGATGCAAAATGAAACTTTGAATTCTTTGGATTTGGTAATTTTACAAATGTGAGAAATGCATTTTACACTTTTCATTCACAACTTAATGAAGTCATCATTGCAACAATAACTTTTCAATGTCCCACCAGTGCCAGGAGGTCCCTGTATGATGGCCAGTTCCTTTGTGAGGGCAAGCTGCAGGGCTTTAATCTGAGACTCATCCAGCCCCAGCTCCTCCATTTTTGGCCACGCCTCTTCCTTCAGGCTGTGAAAGGGCAGTAGTCTCTTCTTACACGCAGGGTCAGCAATGTAATGCAGGTCATAAGTATCTCTTCTTTGCAGATAAGCTGGGGGTTGCACATCTGTGTTGCACTCCACGATGTACCTAGACGAATTATGAATAGCATTACATCTTTTATCATATACTATCTATGTAAAAGGAGGATGTGTTCACATTAATGGATCCTTGTTAATATGTTCTTTCACCAAAGAATGTTTCTTAATAGGTCACAATTAAAAACTTACAATAAGATCAACAGTAATGAACATGAAAAAAATCTACATGTGAACTTGTTTTGAAAGTGCTGTGGGAAAAACTGTGGCCTTGATGGTAAAAACTAAAACTCCTCCACAGCACACAGACACACAGTCCTACCTCTGAAAGGGCAGGTTGTCCTCCTCCAGCTCCTGTAAGCCGTCTAGAACATACCGATAGGCCTCAAAATAGGCAGTGGTCTCAGCCATCAGGAACAACTGACCTTTCTGTGAGACAAACCAAGTTTAGTTCTTTTGACAACATTTTTATAGAATTTATGTTTGTAGAAACATAAATTCCCCCACCCTGCAGCTATCCTTCCGGTTAACAGTCTTGGCAAGGTGTTGAAAGGTGGTTTTAATATATTGTTCATCTCAGTATTTTAACTGATCAACCACAATATTAAAAACAGGTGAAATGAATACCATTGATCATATTGTTACAATGCAGTGTTCTGCTTGGAAAACTTGGTCCAAGCATTCATGTGGATACCACTTGACAAGCCACCCACCCAAAAACCGCTGCAGAGCAAGTACACCCCCTCATGGCAATGGCACTCCCCGATGGCTGTGGTCACCTAGAAGGACAATGCGGCCTGCCACAGTGCAAAACTTTCTCAGGAATGGCCAGAGGAACATGAAAAAGAGCTCAAGGTGTTGAGCTGACATCCAAATTCCCCAGGACCCAATCCAATCCACAGGACCTACCGGAAAACGTCCGATCCATGGAGGCCCCAACTTTGGAAATCCATCAAGGCATGGACACAGGACTACTGGGTATGTCCTGTGGTGTCTGGCACCAGGACGTTGGCAGTGGATGCCATGGATGCCCAATCATTATGGAATCTGGGGAATTTGGAGGCCAGGTCAATGCCTTGAGCTTGACACGTTCCTCTGGCCATTCCTGAGCAGTTGCAACAGCGTGCACTGTCCTGCTGGGGGGCCACCACCACCAGGGAATGCTGTCGTCATAAGGGTGTTTACTTTGTCTGCAACCATGTTTGGGTTAAATGGTGCATGTCAAGTGTTGTCTACATGAATGCCAGGACCCAAGGTTTTCCAGCAGAACAATGCATTATCACAAGATGACCAGTGTTATTCACTTGACGTCTCAGTGCTTTGAATGTGTGGCTGATTGCTGTTTATCAGTGAGGTTAGACTAAATATTACAAACACCTATTTTGGCTAAATGTACCTAATAAACTGGCAACTCAATGCAAATTTCAGTTATAGCATGTGGCTGAAATTAGACCATAATATCAAGTATCAGCAACTGCATGCATTCTTCCCTTAATAACAACTGTTGCACAAAATTTACTGCCCCACCTGAATCCTGGCCAACTTGAGTTTGCTTTCTTCAGTAAAGGTAATCTGGACCAGCCCCCTCCGAAGGTCTTTGGGATCCCGATTTGACACTGTGGCAAACAAGAAGCTCTCAAAATTATCACAAGACAGGCAGAGCAGGGAACCGTAGATCAGCCGCTTCGAGTTCTCCCACTGTACAAACTGTAGAAAAGATGAAGGAAGTATTATTAATATACGTAGATGTTTAGATATAAGTCCTTCCACACCTGAATGTAACAAACAACAATGATCGAAATTGATCCATAGGCTCACCTGAAGCGGTCGAATGTCAAACTGGACTATGTAGTCAATTCCAGTAAGCGTGCATTTGGGCACCACCAGTTGTGTGTCAAAATATACTCTGATATCATCAAGGTGCATTGTCTTCCGTGGGTTATCGCTCCTTCCCATGTTCATTTGTTTCCAAAGCAATTGCTGGATCCCATCACGGAGTGGCCGCACAAAGTCCTCTCTTAGCAGTCGGAAGTGCGTGTCAAGGTAGAGGTGGGTGTTTGTGTAGCGCTGAGAGGTGAGGTTGGGTCTAAGGAAGGGCCTCTGTTCCTGATGGAATTCCTCAGGAGTTGGGTAGATGGGTATAGTCCTGAAATCTTGCTGCTCTTCTTCACCTGGGTTAGAAATAGCTCCTCATGTTTCAATAAAATGTGTGGCAATTTTCAAAAACATCCCAAAATATTTTAATCCTTATTTTGCAGTGCCTCTTGAGGGCAGGGTATCAAAATATTTTTTTAAAAAACAGCATTTTAGTACAAAATAACAGAAATAAAAAGAGGCCATTACCTGGGTTATCACCTCCAGCAGGTAGGAGGGCATAAGTGTCCCTGTCTGAGCGCAGGGTACCCTCCCTGGATCTCTCCTGGAGGTGCCTCATCAGGTCCTGAAGACCCTCCATGCGCTCCTCCATTTGAGGCTGGATTTCCACTCCTGATGTTTTGAGGCTGTTGATGGAGGCTTGGAGCTGCGTCAGTAGCAATCTCACTGCCTGGACTGAGCTAGCAGGGAACATACTGAGGACCTAATAAGAATATATTGTGGATAGTTAGTTATATATTCAACTACAAGGAGTCCAACTTCTGATTTAAGAATTGCTAAAAGAAAGAAGCATAATAAGGATAAAATAGCTTGTTTTAGAAACACAGAAACATGTATTTTCAAAGGCCCTGACAACCTATTTTTTTCAACTACCTTCTTGCTTTAAGGTGCAATGCAGTTCTACAAGAATACAACATTTTTGGTAGAAGTTTGCACATTGTTGATTATTTCACCTGAGACATTTCTGTAATTGTGTATGCATGTTCTTTCTGGTTTGAAGTGGCCATCGCTTAGGAAGACAAAGGTGACATCACATATTTGATCAAATCTAATCAAACCGCATCTACACAGAGCATTTGAGTGTTAAACTCAGTATCTATGAATGTTTTTCCCCAAACTTCAATTCTGATTGTTTCTAATTTAGTCATGAATATTTAATGAAATGAATACAATTTAATCTACATTACAGAGTATATTTTATTGCACAGAAGCACTACTCACTTGCTAAAAAGATTCAAATGTACATGAGTACTTCTATTTCTATTCTTCATTAAATGCAATTCTTTTGGGTCTACTCAATTATTTCAGAGCAAACTCACACTCACTGTGTACTTATTATGCATTTCTTCATTCATCCTTCATCTGAATTTACTAACTGATCGGTTCTTTCCTTCATTCCTTCCTCTATTTACCTCTGACAGAATAGTCAAGATGTTTTCCAGGTGTTGTGGGTATTGTGCCCTGCGGACAGGGTTGCACTCTGACTCCATCCCTGCCAGATAGT
>JBBPCS010004486.1:0-11278 GCA_037974645.1 Hollardia meadi | reverse complement strand
GTGAGCCATCTCGCTTCCTTACTATCTCTGCTGAGAGTTGCACATGCGCAATAGCAACCGGTATACAAAACATAGCACAATGGCGGCGGCCGATGCAGACCATGATGCGGACTCCCCTCGGTAAGATAATTAGCTTGTTAGCTACGTATAGACGGAGTTGTCTCTGCTTTTAAAGTCGAGCTGAAACGGAGGAATTTGATTGGAACGTTGAAACCACCGACATACCATACTGTTGCAAGCTAGCTAACCTCTGAATCTTAGCTCTGTGCCGCTAAAAGTTTAAGATTGATTGTACTAGCTTACGTAAGCACGCATTACGTTTTTGTTTTACAGGAAGAAAACTGGATTGGATTTTCAGCGTTTTTGATATAAAAATATGAGGAAATTAGATTTTTGTAATTTTTTGGGCATACATTATTAAATTGGTGCACAATACGACCAGGGATGTGGTCTAAAAGGGTTACAAAGACATTTTTCATTTCAGCTCGATATAACACTGTAGTGCTATAGAGAGAACCAGATGCATCTCTGTTTTGAACATCAACTGTGTTATTCAACTTCACAGTCCAAAGTTACAACCACGCAGTATTATTTTTCTCTTGTTTATATTTTCAGTCCCTCACCTTAAAACCTTCCCCCTAAAACACTTACTCCTTTTCTCTCCTCCTCATTTCCTGTCCGCTCTTTCTTCCTCCCTTCTGAAACACATCCTAGCTGATAGCTAAATAAGAGCCATTGAGTAATTGTGTGATTCATTATCCAATTAGTTGATTAATCGTTTCGATAATCGATGACTAGTCAACTATCAAAATAGTCGTTAGTTGCAGCCCTACTTCCAAATCACCTTTAGTTTGTGAAGGTTGTAGACGTGGATCTCACAGTCCGTGTTAGCTGCAGCGAGCCATCTGCCATCCTCGCTGGCACACAGCAGGTGCACTGGCTGTCTGGAGCCTGGACATCACACACAAAGATCGTTAATACAAATAGAAATCTGCTAGATGCTAGGTGGTCGCGGTTATGTCACTGTTAGTTTGCCATTTCTGTCGCATTCATACCGGTATGGACCAATAGGCATCCACAAATTAGTTTTTGTTATCTTGACTAGAATGACCGCCTCGTGGTTGAATGCCTCCACACACCAGTCAAGTTGCACTTTCCATCCATGTCTGTCCAAACTCATAATATATGTAGTGACTGATAGAGAGCTTGGTCACATGGTGCAACAACAATCACCTGAAGCTCAATATCAACAGAACCAATGAGCTTGTGGTGGACTACAATGCTTCAAATATGGATGTTGCTGCAAAGAAGTTACAAATTCTGAAACATGGATTCTACACACACACACACACACAGAAGATCTATATAATCAGCACAGTTTGTGTGAAACAGGTCACAGTGACCTTGACCTTTGACCACCAAAATCTAATCAGTTCATCCTTGAGTCCAAGTGAATGTTTGTGCCACATTTGAAGAAATCCCTCAAAGCGTTCCTGAGACACCACGTTCACAAAAAAGGGATGGAAGGATGGACAACCTGAAAATATAATGCCTACAGCCATGGTGGCATAATAAAGGAATTATCGCCAACAACGTGGAGTAAAAGCAGTGTTTACCAGTTTTTTGAAGATTTAGATCCTACAGGCTCGGTCTTGTTGTGAATGACTCATCTGAAATAAAGGTCCCATATCTTGCCACTTACACTTATAAGTGTACCGTTTATGTGTGTCTATTAAACATTTATGTAATTGTGTTAAGAAAAAATATATCGCTGACTGCCTCCGTCTGTTCCTGCCAAACACGGTCAGATATGGCAGATAAATGGAAGTACCCTACTTTTCAAACGTTCTGATTGGCTAAGCACAGATAAACACCAGCACTCGTCTCACTCGCCCACTCATTTACTCTGTTAGTAGCCTGCACACTGCAGCCAAACACTCGCGGTTGAGGCAAATCTCTAAAAATAAAATCCATCCATCCATCTCTCTGCAACATTTTTCTCCTTTGGAAGGCTGCTGATCTGGATGAAGCTCTGCAGCCAGGAATGAAACACTTTTCATGGCCAGTTCTCCGTCACATTGCTACACTCTCCACCCTTGTCTCAATTGCTTACCTGGGAACTGTGGGAGAAGCAGACAATTGGGGGACGGACTTATCCAATTTTTTTAGCTTGACAACTATTTAAAGAGCTAATGCAACCTGCCACCTCCACCAATTCATATAATGCATTCCCCATGACAAGCACTAGATCCTAAGATTATTTAATCCTCGAAAATCACCATAAATATCCTGAGATTGGGAAATTAGCTTTTAAGTGTTATGTGGAATGATTTAGAGAAATCTGTGAGATTGGACTCACTGATCCATTTGGCTCAGTTTAAGGCCTTCTTAGCTGGCTTGATTTTATTTTTTTCTAAAAAGAATATAATGCCATGTATTTATCAAATAAGTTGCATAATTAATTGGTATATTACTGTAAAGTGACCCTGCTTTCTACAGAAACGACCACATTTCGTGATTCTGGCTATGTGGTTTGTATTGTTCACAATTCTAAAACAAAGTCATCACGAGCGTGGACTCAGACTAACCTGACTTGGGTTTGAGAGTGTGAAGGTATTTGCACTCCAGCTGGTCGAGGGCAGCAACGATGACTGAAGAATGGCTGGAGGAAGCAAAGAGTTTGGATGAGTCAGAGGAAAAGCAGAGCTGGTGGGCCGAGCGAAGCTCCTTTGGTAGTCTGGACACCTGGCAGGAGGAAGAGGAAGAAAACAGAGAGGGTGAGCCTAATCACGGTCCTCATTACCTTCATACACAGACTGTAACACTGAAATCCTTAAACACACAGTTAATGATTACAGAACTTAGAAGGAGTGAGCTGGTGAGGTTGTAATGTCTATCTAGAATAAAGACCCCCAGGCTTTACGAAAGTTAGAGATCTCATATGCGATGGACAAGGCTGTGTAAACAATGACTAATACAGAGAAGAGCATAAGGGTGCAGCAGTGTCAGTGTTGAGGAGCCCACCTTGGTGATGCTGATGTTGTTATATTGTAATCTGTAGAGATGGACACCGGATAGTGTAGAGTACGCCAGCCAGCCTCCACATGGAGACAAAGCACTGCTGCAGATATGATCATCTCCCTGTAAAAGTAAGCACATACAGTTTTAACCTCGACGCTCAAAGATTAAATAGACGGACACTAGCCAGCCAAAGGCGGTGAGGTCAACTGGCAGATAATGGGGCGCTCCTGGAAAACTGCAAGTCTGCAAATAATGTCCACATTTTGAATAATGAGACTAGAAAAAAGATTGATCAGTAAGGTTCTTGTTGTTTAGGATTAATGCTGTAGCAGCCTTATCACACCGAATTGATACAAAGTAGATTTGTTTGTCTTGTCTGCCAGTCTCCCCTCTACTGCAAAACTCGGACATGTGACCAAACAGGCTCCCTAACAAATGTCATTGGTAGTTTGCCATTTTGGTCAGAATTATAAGTATGCATCAAGATGCTTTCAGAAAGTTGTTTTTGTTGTCTTTAATACCTGGAACAAGGTTAAGCATTTCAAAGTGTACAGTCAGGTACATAAGTATTTGGACAGTGACACAATTTTTGCAATTTTGCCTCTACACCACCACAATGGATTTGAAATGAAGACTTTCAGCTTTAATTCAAGGAATTTAACAAAAGTATCGCATTAACCTTTTTAGGAATTACAGCCATTTTTACACAGTCCCCCATTTTCAGAGGCTCAAAAGTAATTGGACAATTGACTGACAAGCAGTTTCATGGCCAGGTGTGGCCTATTCCCTTGTTGTTCCATGACAAATTAAGCAGATAAAAGATCTGGAGTGATTCCAAGTGTTGAACCTGCATTTGGTAGCTGTTCAGTGGAACTCTCAATCAGTAAGAAATGGAGGAGTCGGAGTGGAGCCAGAAAGTTTTAAGGAAGTTTTTAATGGAAAAAAATGAGCGATACTGAGGGAAATCCCGGGGCTGAGGGAGTGATGTGCTAATACTGAAAAACGGAACACATTCCAGCTTGTGGAACTTTTTCAGATTTAAAAGTAATAATCTGTAAGCAATGCCTCGTCGCAGCACCACAAGGTAACACAACAAATCTATTTAACCACCTCAAACATAACCATAAAATCCAGTATGAGTTGGCAATGAAAGATAAACCAACCACATCACAAGCATATTTTATATTTATAAAAATATATTACATATATTTTTAATGTTTAGCAGCATTTATGTCTATTACTTTGATTTAGTGTTCTTCTAAAATCAGAAAGAGGAAAAGAGACGAGTTTTTTATGTTACAAGAGACTTTTAAGTTTAAGTCCAGCACTTTAATATATGTTTCTGTATGTTTAAGTCAAGCAAAGGGTCACCTGATCTCAACCCAATAGAGCATGTTTTTCAGTTACTGAAGGCAGAAAGACCTACAAACAAGCAGCAACTGAAGGCAGCTGCAGTAAAGGCCTGGCAAAGCATCTCAAGGGAGGAAACTCAGCATTTGATGATATCCATGGGTTCCAGACTTCAGGCTGTCATTGACTGCAAAGGATTTTCATCCAAATATTAAAAACAATCCATATATTTATAATTATGTTAGTTTGTCCAATTACTTTTGAGCCTCTAAAAATGGGGGACTATGCATAAAAATGGCTGTAATTCTTAAATGGTTAATGCGATATTTCTGTTCAACCCCTTGAATTAAAGCTGAAAGTCTACACTTCAATCATATCTTGATTGCTTAATTTCAAATCCATTGTGGTGGTGTACAGAGGCAGAATTACAAAAATTGTGTCACTGGCCAAATACTTATGGACTTGACTGTATGTTAACATGGAACAATTATTCTGTCTTAGCTGCTACCCATATAACATGTTACATGGAAAATATAAAGTGATGACATGGCTGTTTAGCCAATACTGATATGTAACAACAAATTAGTAAAACATATCTTTGTCAAAATGAGCACTTCCTTCTTAGAAGAAAAACAAAAATAACCAAGTGACGGTACTTCTTTTCTGAATGAGAGCCTTGATATCACTGAAAATAAGCCTGAAAAAGTTTAAACCTTTGAAACCTTTACAACATTAAAATGTTGTGGCTGATCAGTGTGAAACAAAGATACACACATCAGTACACACCTTCCTCTTCAGCTGGATCAGTTTCTCTGGTTTCCTCTTCACAGGCAGACTGTCACCAGGCTTCCCTGTTAGACACAGTATAAAATGACACAATTATTATACCGTACAAATGTTGATTTAGATAAAGTTGAATTTTCACTGTTGTTCTTCTTATTTAATAAATCTCCTTTGTTTCACCATCACTTTTACAGCTTGCCATCTCTTGTATTCTAATGCATCTCTATGGATGCGTGCCTGTTTTTCTCACCATGACCATCGCTCTCCCCTACTCTCCACAGCTCTAAATGATCAGGGAACTGGAAGAGCAGCAGCCCTGCTTTCTTTGCACAACAAACCAGGCTTCTCTAGAAGGGAACAGACAGACAGAGATAGGCATGTCACCATGGAAACAGTCATGAGCTACGGTGGCCTTAAGGTGCCTTTTTTTATATACTAAGCTAATGGTGGGGAGAGGTTTTTCGGTCTACTAAATGTGTACTCACATGTGGGAAAGCTATTTTACGGAGTGCTGACTCCTGGGTGTTCTTCTCCACCTTGTCCAGCAGGGGTCGCACTACCAGCTGGGTGTCCATACCTGATAAGAATACAAACATGTAAACATCATCAGGGTCATTGACAAGGAGAAGGATGTGATTTGGCATGCGGTACTATGTCTATAAACACAGCCTTAGAAGAGGAGTCCATAACCACAAAAACTATGGTGGTAACCCATCCCCATGACTGTAGACCAAGAAGCTGTTCACTTTTGGTTCACATGTGTCTAGAGTGACCACTTCCCAGATCTACATGCAGATGAACACAACACTGGGACAAACAGACACAATGTTTTTTACACAAAGAAAGGAACAACTGGTCTGAACGAGGCCTTAGACACATCAGCTTTAGTGTATAAAATGATTACTGTTTCACTGCAACAACAGTATAGCATTATATAGCGCAACAGTATTGTTATTGTAGAAAAGACTGGCTTTGCATTGAAATAATATCAAATATAATTATCAATGTTATTAATAACATTTTTAGATTCTCAATGCTGAGAATAGCCATGCTAGCATCTCTGTGAGACCGTTCTAAATACCAACGCTAGTAAGGCAATATATTCACAATGCAGGTGTTACTGTAGGTGTAACGTAACCAGGTTCACCAAGTTAGTTTGGTAAAATGGCAACATGTTAATGTTTCTAAACACAAAGCACAGTTAAGGCTAATGAGATTGTCTTTAGGTTTGTCATATTAGCTTTGGTCATAAGCCAAAGTGTTCTGCCCCAAATATATTTAATATCTTTAAGACACTAAATTGACTGTTGGAATATGTTTGGATTGATGTGTACAAATTGTTGTAGAGCTTTTATTTTGACACCTGCTAAGATAGGGGAAACAGGAAGTAGGAAGAGCAGAAACACTGTAAAAGAACAAGGCTGCATCAGTGTAGTTCCTCATGTCTAATCCAATCTAATCCATTATGTGTATCCCTCAGGAAGCAATGGCTTCCTTATGTGTTCAGTAATTGATAGTAATGAATTTTGATGTACATTTTCTGTTTGTACACATTGAATAGCTTAATGTGTTGTAGCCTGTAGCAATACAATCATACATTTGCTTGCGGCTAACCTTATCATGTTAATGTCAGTCTTCATACTCACCTGTTGCATACTCAGTGGTCTATATTGTAAACTTTAGCCGGTTAATATTTACCTGTTGCTCACATTGCGGTAAAATGAGTGCATTTTGTTTTGTCTTTCTAGTTTCACAGCTTCATAGTGGCACAAGATGAAAAGTCAGGGGCTCATCAATGTCATTAGGATTCATCCTCTGGGGACCATGAAGGGCTGGACAAAAAGTTGTGGCAATGCTTTCAATAGTTGATGACATCTCTGGGCTAAGTAACTGACCAACATTGCAAACCAATGAGCCAGACCACTTGGCATGGCAAAAACTTTAAGTATGGCTCAATTTAATTATATTCAACATTGTCAGAAATATCACTTCCTGAAATTAGAACTGGCCATTGGACTAGATTTATTATCCCAGAGGGAGATTTGTTTTCACAGCCAGTACAACTCAGCCACATATGGATATAGGTAATACATAAAATGTTCACATTCATGCCCCCTCCATTATCAGAGGCAGTTTGTTCAGGGCTGCCATAGCAGATGGGACAAAACTGCTGAAGCGAATCGTATGGATTTTTTTTGATTTTGTAGATTGTATTAGTAAGATGATTTGTTTCCTCCCTACTTGGCTTGATAAGCTTGCAACTTCATCCCTGTACTGTTCAAAATGATCACAAAAACATTAACAATACATTCATCAGTCCAACACCAACAGCAGGTTTAACACTGACCTCCAGAAACAACAGCAGTCTCTGTGTGGGCAAGTGCCCTCACATCATGCGAGTGGCTTTTAAAGGTCCTGGTTCGGACCCACTCCCGATCCTGCTGGTTCACAGTGGAGGGGATGAACTGAAACTGGATGACGGTGCCCTCTGACGTCCCAGCTACCAGACTGCTCTCATCCTGTTAAATATTTTAAAAACATCACTGATTCTGTAGCCACGTGCATTTCAAACTAAAACCTTAAACTCAAGGCTAGAAGTTATGTAATGTGTTGTAATTCTTGGTAAGAGTACCTGTGAAACAGACAGAGCCAGGACGTCCCACTTTGTGACAAGGTGAGTTCTGACCAGAGTTCCTGTGAGTCCGTCCCAGACCTGGACCTTTCCTGCAGAATCACCACTAATGATTGTGTGGTCAGACAGGAAGGCGATGCTCCAAACCACAACCTCTTTGCTCTTGGATGCTCCAACACCCCTCTCCACCAGCAGTCTGTGTGTGGCATGGCCTTAAGTCAGCAAAAGCAAACAGAATGGTCAGAATCAAATCATTGGGGGATATTTAAGGAAAACATGGAGTCATCTTCTGATGTCCAGTTGAATGTTTTAGCTAATGATAGGCTCTGTGATAATCACTTCAGGGTTGAATTGTATCTTCTCACCTGTCTCAGCATCAAAGATCCTGATCATGTCCATCATGCCAGCAGCAATCAGTGTACCAGAGGGATGCCACGACAGAGATATAATACGACCTGGAAGATTACATAAATCAAAATATCACTGGGATAACTTTTCAGAGACCACTAGTCACTATTCACACATGCAGCCACATTCAGGAACATTTGCGCCTTTTCAGTCATGCCATGGCAACACTCGAAAAGATTGGACACGGGATGGTCCAGCAGATGACAGTAATGCAACACTTATAGATGCCAATGACCATAAAACTCAACAATAGGAAGACCACCTGAAAGCATCTTTAGTCAGGCAGTTGTAACTCCTGCAATGTTACTGCTTTCATTCACAAAACAGCCGTACCAGCATTTTCCCTGAAATGAATACCGATCCCTGCTCCCATTTACACATGAACCCTAGCAGGAAATGCTCCTGAACATTTCAGGACTACATTGCATGTGGCCACTTACAACTTTTTTCACTATTGGAGATCTTGCCTTCGCTTCGGACCAACTTCGAATTGATAACCCTACATGGGCTATAGTCAGCGGCGGAGGGGGTATCAGTTTGGAGATGTTAGTCTGAAGCGAAGACAATCTGCTTATTATTTTAACCATTAACAGGTTATTCATTTACTCTTATAAAAGTGAAGAAATTGTGAAAAAATTCTCATCACAATTTCCCAGAGCCCAAAGTGACATCTTCAAATTGCTTATTTTGTCCAACCAAAAGTCCAAAACCCAAAGACCCTTCATTTAGTATCAAGAAATGACAAAGAAAAGCAGCAAATCCTTCCATTTAAGAAGCTGGAACCAGCAAATGTTTGACATTTTTGCTTAAAACACGACCGAAACGATTGATTATCAAAACAGTTGGCAACTGTTTTCTTTTGATTGACTAACTGAATAATCAATGCAGCTCTAGTCAAAAATTACTTGCCCTCAACAAAATACTGATCAATTTTGTCCTTGGAAAAAATAATATATACAGTAATTATAATGACAAACTTACAATCATACCAGTGATTTCTGCTGGCCACAGTGAACATGAACAAATTATTTTTCTAGTTTCTAGATTTTTAATTTTTACTCATTTGCCATGTGATCCCCAAGTTTAATTTTGGACACTGGTCTCATCAAGGAGCTCCAGTACCAACTGTGTTGAAGGACACAAAATGCAGTTAAACATGATATGCACAGTGATGGTAAGCACAGGTGTGCATTTATGAATATAACTGCCAGTTGAAAAGCAAAAACAGCTCTGAATCAGCTCGCTCTCTTACCTTTCTGCCTGTCGAAGTTTCGTTGAAACTGAATCCTCTCCTTTAGTATTTCGAACATCTTCACTGTCCCATCCTCACAACCGACCTGAAACAGACAACATTCATGCAATCACCATCCAAGCTGAAGCCTAGATACAGTTTGTCACTTAAATTCCAACCTAGGAAACATGAGCCTGGGTGGAATTTTATGTGAAGCGTGTCATGACTGACCGTTAGCAGTGTTCCCTGGCTGTTGCTACTGATGGTCCAGATTGGTCCTCCATAGGCCTCCATGGTGTACTTGGGCCTCAGGTTCTCCAGGTCATACTCTGTGATCTCTCCATTCAAACCAGCACTGAACAGACGCTGACCCACCCAACAGAGAGCCTCGACAGCCCTGCCGTCCTGTCCTGGGATCACCTGTGCACCAGAAGTAAAACAAGTCTGTAGGTCATCCCTGCACATGTTACTTCCATTGGTAAGTACCTGCCTTCTAGCCCCAAACCCAACTTACACGATAACAATAGCGCAAAACTCCATTAACAAGTCAAGCAGTTTAGCGTTTCCTATATCCAAAAGTGCATGGAAAGGAGAATGTTACTTCAGGTTGAAGCACCATTGAAGATCACTCTTTAATACGGCGTACATGTACACACTCAGCAGTTTTTATGTTTACTGTTCTGGTTAGCAAAGCTTTCAAACCACACACAGAACGAAGACACCCAAGTTAATACACGGGATTTCATTGAAGTGCTATTCAGTTGTTAAAAGTGATGATTTCCGAATGTCAGACACAAGTAGACCATGCGTGTGGGAAGGCTAACTCAGATATGTTACCTTTTCTTGAAAATAGCGGTCGGTGAAGTTGAAGATTTCCAGCGCTCCATCAGCCCGGGCCAGAGCCAGTCGCTCAGTACGGCTGTTAAACGCCATGGCTCTGATAGCACTGGGCATGTAGTCGAAGAACCGAACACGGTGTACCTTGAACTCACCCATTTCACTTTTATGAAAAAAACCCAAACATGAGAGTTATCAAACGTGGGCAGGCGACAGCAAAGGCAATATATAAATCCGCTGTGCGTTAGCAAAACCAAAACAGACTGTTAACAAACAAACAGTTAAACAGACTGTGTTCAACAATTCGTTTTATAACAACATTATTCAACATCGTTTACCTGCTGTTTCTCCTCTACGCGCAGTAAACTTTCTTTGCTACCAACTCCACACGCTGGAAAACACCAGGAGCCACGTTGAGGACATTTGAACCGGTAATGATCCACCCAAACAGGCCAGAAGAAACGGAAATACGTCGTCACCCTGACAGCACGCACAGCTGGCGGGAAATACCACCGGGGACAGGCTGAACCAACACTGACTGAATGGTGTTGTTTGTTATCATGTTGTTGCAGTTGACAATTCATCGGCCTTTTTCGTTTTTGTGAATGTTACACGACGGTGTTCTTTGCTATCTGACAGGACAATGGTTCAAATAATTATAAGGTGAGAATGGTGAAGTAACCCTGTTCATCTTATTATTGTTGCCTGGTAAAGTAGTATTTTTTGTGGTTTATAGGCAGGCTAGTTATAGATGATAATGTCTGAAGGAGGCCTCCATTATCATTAGCGAAGTTTCGAGAGAACGGTACAGAGAACAAGATATTTAAGGAGCTAATTAACACAAAACGCTGTGTTTTGATGGTAGAAGTTTATGGGAGGATTTGGGTTAGTGTGGGACCCATAGTTATGTCGGTCATGTTGTGACATTGTAGAGAGGAGCCCCCCCATGTTTAATGTACTATTTTATTTACTGAATTTAGTTAGCTTGTTTCCTGATTTTATTTTTGTAATGTTTT
>JBBPCS010004485.1:0-11280 GCA_037974645.1 Hollardia meadi | reverse complement strand
AGTGTGGTCTAGACCTACTCTACATGTTAAGTGTCATGAGATAACTTTGTTGTGAATTGGCGCTATACAAATAAAATATGATTTGATTTGATTTGTCTTAAACAAGAAGTAAATGCACTTTACTTTTAACCAATGTTGCGTGTGAGGTAGCTGACAACCTCAGATGAGAATGCATTGTTCTATCACATCAAGACAGACAAAAACGAAACTGCTTTACCACAGTAGAAGCACAAAAGTCAAGAGAAAGTTACCAAATCAACTCAAACTACTCTGAAACATTCTCAGTGGGGTATGAAGTAGTTCTAAGGACTGCTGTGTCAGTGTGCCTGGTGGAATCAAACAGTAACTTACTCCTTTAAGTCCTTCCGCTTCTCATACAAGGACACATAGGCCATGAGACAGCTGGCCATGCTCCACTTGATGTTTGGTAAAACCACTACCTGTCAACATGACACATTTCACACATTTCTTGATTAACAGTGGGTGGACTTTGATGAATATGTTGCAGTGACTCACACTTGGCAAAGACCATGAGAATCACCCAGAGACACCAGAGACAAGATGGCCTCTACAATAGACACCTAAAAGGTGCTCCTGTATATGTTAGAGTCCTGCTGGCTTACAGAGATTAAGGTTGAAGGGAGCTCACTGCTCATTACGAACCACCTTTAGAAACCTTTAGAAACATGGCCACATTTTACAGTTGTTTCTGTATCAGTCACCTGGCCACCAGTTACTACACTCACCTTACCCAGTTGTGGGGGGTCAGGAAATACCTCTAATGTGTAGGCTATAGCTGCTCATTAAACTGCAATGTCTCATTTTGTATTTCTGCATACTGTATGTACAATTAAAATAAAATACTTATACATTGTGTAAATATAACACATCAACAAAGGTAGCTGTTTCCCTCTCTTCCCTCCTTTCTTCAGTCGCGTTAAAGTGTTAAAGTGGGAAATATTACTGCAAGATTTCAATGCAGGTTACATTTTCCAGGGTGCCATGGAATCTCAAGAATTATGAGGCATGTAAAGATTTGTTTTTATTATTTTAATGATAAGCACATTATGACTATCGAGTAGCTGCGCACATGACTAACTGCTATGGTAAAGCAGTTATGATTGTTGGAAATTGGATTGCACCCTAAATGTTAAATTCATCTGAAAACCTCACTTCTACTTTTGATTACCATTATTTAATAAAGCACTTTGCAGGCATGTGTGTAAAATGGACTGGATTATAGCTATCTAATGTTTCTGGACCCCGAGTGAGTTGTTGTCCGAGACCTACAATTTATAACTTGCAGACTAATTTATTCAGCCTTAAGTTCTGGAAATTGTCTCCCGTAAATTTACATTTTTGCTGCGAGGCTGTCCACTTTTTTGCCACCTCTCTTTTCTACCTCCCTAGCTAATTTCTTATATTGTCTACCATGCCTTTCGGAAACACCCCAAAGTCTTTGCTGGCCTGACCAGTTTTTACTGCACATTTAGTTGAAATAAGAAATCTGGAGATCAACAAGAGAGATGAGAGTTGTCTGTCAGTGAGCCATGTACCTTACTCATGTGTTTTGTGGGCGGCACTGCATTTTGGCTCATCCATGATGAATTCCTCCCTGAATGACTGCTGAACATGCGATGAGTCTAGAGAGAAGCTATTTTAGTTCTGAGGTTGTTCAGACTGCCAAACCCATTTTGCTCATCAGACTTTCTTTTACCTGCTGTAGAAAATCAGTGTTGCTTAGTCACAGAAATAGGAAAATGAAGCCCCTAATTAAGAAAAATGGACTGAGAATTGCAAAGCAGAATTGGTCAAATCTACAGACGGTATTATAGTGTGTAAGAGTGGGATTTTGTTGTACTACTTGATGACTACATAATTTCAAGTTTCTTAGTTCAGTGTTTCCCGGCTTTGTGAGAGTTGTTGAAATACACTCATTTTGACTGGGCTGTCAGACTGCAGGAACTTCAAAGGGAATTTCAGAGATATTGTGAAACAATCCGTAATGGCCACAGGGCCTGTGTCATGGTCACTGACTCATTCTGTTTTTTGTTGAGACACTATTAGTCCTACCTACGTACCTCCGAGAGAAGCACTCTGCCCTGCTGCACTGTTTGTTGTCACTGGTGACTCTTTATGAAGCTCCAACAGCAACGTTTCAGTTGAAAGCAGAGCCATTCTCTCACATTTTGACTCTGGTCCCAAACACCATGTACCACTCGAGTATGCATGGCTGATAAGGACCCTTTAACAGCTAAATGGATTATTGCACCAAGGACACTGTAACCTCAGCGAAGGATCAGGAGGAAATTGCTACTACTCTCTATATACATGCAGGATCACTACACAAGTTACGCTTCAAAGGCATCCAGCTCTAATACTGTTGTTCCGTAAGGCTGTCTTCATGGACAAGATTATGTCAGCTTGTATGATGAATTTGATGGTAAATACTTAAGAGGAGCATTTTGAATTAGCTCACTTGTAAATAAATCAGTGTGGCCAGTAATACATTTCCCCTCAGATCTTCTTTCAATTTGTAGGTAGCCTGGTTTCCATTTTTACTAATTTACCCATTCTTCTTCTACTGATTTGAAAATGGTTAAAAAAGAATTGTTGCTGTCAAGAATGTTACAGCTCAGTTGCCAGAATAAAAAAAATTTCATTGTACGTTTCTACAAACTGCAGATACATTAAGTTTGTATACTTTCATAAGTATCATATCAGCATTTCTACAGTTAGTTGAAGACAGTTACATGTAAATGACCCGACTTTCTGAACAGGAGGAGGTCAGCCCGTTCTCATCCCCAGCTCGTCAGGTATCGACGTTTTGTCACGGCCCGTCGCATCTCATCCAGATGCACAACGTATACCCTTTAGCTTCAGGCAGAGAAGCACAAGGGTTTAATGGACCTGCAATGCAAAGCCGTCCGGCAAAGTGAGAAAGTGCCAAGAGGGATTGGAGTTCTCATCCCGTTTGAATCCAAGCATCACCAGTCAGTTCCTAACCCTAACCAAGAAGGTTTTGTGCCTAAACTTAAGCAAACGTCACTGATGTTTTGTGCCTAAACTTAACCAAAGTAACGTAGACCTTGGATAGGATGTGTTCAAGTGAAGGCTTAGCACGTCGGCCAGTGACGCCAAAGGGTACCTTGCACCTCCTGATAAGATGCAAGGGGCGCATGACAAAACGTTGGTATGCGACAACCTGGGATGAGAACGGGTTGAGAAGAGGAAGAAACGTCAGTGGTGTTACACCTAGGCAAGACGGCTGCCACGTGAGACAGCTGCCAAGGCAGAGACCACTCTTTGAAACCACTTCAGCCAAAAACAAGGTTTCCAGCACAAAACCAGATAAGATGTCGCAACAATTTCCAATTGTGTTTTCTGGAGACACACCCAGGTAAGACAAAACATGTTCTTTTCCTAACCCCAACAACGTGTTTCTTATGCCTAAACCTAACCAGACTTTAAGCACATTATTGTCACAACATACCATTAAAAACTGAACATATGAAACATAAAGTACAGTTTCAAAATATCCGTGGTTTGCAAAAGCATACTTTGCCAACATTCTGGTGATTGGGTTGAACGTGAAGCACATCACTTCGTGTGCACCAAAGAATTGTCACAGAACAGACCTTCCCCCTTAAATCTCTGTTGTGTGACATTTCTGACACATATACTGTGTGCAAATAAAATCCATTCATCTTGTTAAGCATGTCACAGATTTCTTGCTTTAAGATCTTTTTTTCAGAGGCACCTTTCAACATACATAAAACAGGCAGTGTTTATTTCAACTGAGAGACAGAGGGAGAGGGAGAGAACACATTGTGGCTAAAAGGAATTTAAAACAAAGACGTTTTCACTGGCTTGCAATAAAGGACTGTGGGAGAACTGGAAAACTATCAAGTGTGAGTGTTAAGCAGGGCATTCTTGATTAAACAAAAGCAAGCATCAAGAACACTCTGATAAAGAAAATTGTATCACTTTAGAAGTTCTTAAATATTAAAACTCAACTAAAAGATCATGAAATATTTTTTTTTATAACTAAATAGAGACCAGCCTAATCCTGTCTTGTGTAACATACCAGAAAAAGACATGTATTAGTATGCAGTTATTTGGTGTTAGCCTAATCAGGAGTTACTGCCATGTAGTCTGTCAGGTCTAATTACAATGATTAAACAATAAACTGCTTTAATCAAGTGTGCAGTGGGCAACGTCCATCAGCAACAAGTTGTCGCTCTGTGGTTGTTTACAGAGTGACACATTAATCTAATTAAATGCAATGAGATCTGTCTGGTATTTTGAAGAGGGCACACTGCATGTCCCCAAACTGTTGCCATTTTCCCTTCACACCAAGAAACATATCCCATTTGTCACATGCATACCTCTGGGTATGATGGAGAATTCAACTGTGCATGCTATTATCGCCTCTTACTGACAATGCCTCGTTGTATGCATGCAATTCACAGAGGTCACCTTTCCAGCCCTCTTGGAGTTATTGCCGGGGGTCATATGGCACGCATGACTGCCTGAAAGCATGTCAACCAAGAGGGCAAATTATTAAATTTATGTGGTGGGGTTAGGAAAATGACTTTAAAAACACGGATTTGCTTTTAGTGTAATGCCTGGAGTCAGGAACTTTGAAGCCTCAGAATACTCAGAACAAATCAGAGAAAATGCCTGTCAGAGGGAGACTGGCAACAGTATCCCACTCTCAAAAACCAGATGAGGTATGTTTAAAACTCCACTAATTTATACTTTTTATATGAATCACATGTGAAATAGGCTGTTCAAAAGAATCTTTTTGTAAAAAGCCCCTTCTGTCAGAAAGCATATGTTATAAAATGTCACAAAGCACGAGTAATTTCCGCGCAAACATACAACATCAGAGAGACATTCAGATTATGTCTAGAACCACATTTGAACGTCCACCAAACATCCAAAACTGGTTCAATATCTGAACGTCTGACTAAGACTCCTCTCGGGTGTCTGTGGACTCGCAAGAAAAACTAAATATCTGAGCATCTAGCCAGGACCCCTTTAGGAGGTCTACAGGCATCTAAAACAGGTTGAATATTTGAAACAATCTGAAAAATGTTTGATATTTTTTAATTGTATAAATATTATTAAATTATTTACAAATACATGAGGCTTGCAAAGGGGAAGTTTAAAACTCCATGGATATTCCATCAGATATTTTGGAAATTTTGCCTCATTTCAACAAAAATCTTAGTTTATGCAACCCTGATTCTAAAAAAGTGAGGAAACTGTGTAAAACATCAATTAAAAAGAATGTGAAAATTTTGCTCAGTTGCTCACAAGCAACCACACAACCTTCAGTTGAACCAGTTTAATTGAATACCGTGTTTTGTCATGCAATCTAATAACAATAACCTACGTGATGAAGGTTTGATCATGAAAAGATGGTTTTCCATCAAACTTCCTGTGTGAAGATAGTTAGCTCACCTGTTAGCATATACTAAAATCTCGCAGTGATTCGATTCTGACTCTCAGCACCTAGGTCATTCCCCTACAAATACCAACTAATATCTGAAGTGAGCCCAAGCAAGGCTGAAAAAAATAAATTTTGGTGCATACAAAGCTGTCCTCTGAATGTCTGTATTTGATGTTGAAAAGATGTCCTAAAATGACATCGTAAAAACTTTGATTTTGAACCCCGTGAGGATGTCACTTGGACGTCAACATTGAACGTTTAAAAGACGTTTCAAAAAGACGCTGCAAAAATTTTCATTCTGGCTCTTGAGTGGACGTCTTTTGAACATAAGACAAAGACATTAAATTAACGTAGTTTGGAGTGCCTTTGCTCAGTGGGTTCCTTGGTGCTGTGGCTGAGTGGGTTGAATGCAGGAGTGCAGTTTCCCGATATATGTGCAGGTCCTGACATAGCAAGGAAATTCAGTGAAACATTAGCTAGTACTTTGTTTGTATCAGTAAAGTTCTCAGGTCATGTGGCCATGGTGCACAAGACGTTCTGAAGGAAAAAAGAAGGATTAATTTTCAGGAGAAAGTGTTTCCATTATGAAACACATTTTATTTTTGTTGTTTTAATAAGTAATGGTGTGCATTTTGGTTCAAATTGAAATGTGGTTATGATTGATTATATTTAGGGTAAACATGATTACAAGATTATTGCTGGTCTTCCTGTGGCCCCCCTAGAGGCTGGGCCCCAGAAAGCTTTCCCCCTTTTTCTCCCCTTATGGGCAGCCCTGACCAAAACTACTTGGTTAGGTTTAGCTGTCAAAACTACTTGGTTACATTTAGGGTTACAAATAGACCCTTTCCCAATGCTAACATGTTATAAAGATCTTTCTAAAAGAAAGCCTTCAGGACTAACTTTTTCCATGCGGGAGCCAGATATTTTTGTCAGATTAGGTGGATTTTGAGCAATAATTGTGCTGGAAAACATCAAACCTATCTGGCAACATGTTTTTAGAGGTAAATAGAGACCAAACTACAACTAAAAGGACAGTGAATATAAAACTTCATCAGGTGGCAAGACTAAGTTAGCAGTACAAGATAAATGTATCAGTCATGTGCCAGCCTGTGAATACAGTTGTCTTCCGAGCCTTGAGAAGTTTCATAAAATAACCTAAAAATTTTGTCAGGGTTGTCTCTGTCTGGGAATGGAAACCAAAAATGTTTTAGTGGAAACCCTGCATTATAAAATGGGACTTGAAACCTAACAAATATGGACATTTACTGTGCCCTGGTTAAAGTGTATGAAAAAGATGCTAATCAGATGCATTATGGAAAGCAGAGGATCCAGCTTTTTCGAGGCTTTTAGGATCCAAACGAAAAGTCAGGATGACCCAGGGTACACACATTTTAAACTTTCTGTTTTACACTTTCTTGCAAGTCTCACATTGTATGCAAATTCCATTTAGTGCTCTTTGCAGTTCAGCCAGAACTAACCTGCTCAGTATACTTTTATGGGTATTAAAAGAAAGCATTAGTTTAGAGTAGCAACTGGCAAAAGTGCAAAAAGGTGCCTGTGAGTAAGACTATATTTCTGAGCTGAGCATCTAAGCTGCCATCACATCTATTAATTACAACCCATTTAGGTGTAACCTTGCAAAAGCAGCCTTCTTCCTGTCTCCCATTCATTTCCAGTGGACATGTTTCTCTGAAGTCTTGGCTGCCCTCTTCTAGCTCTGAAAGACAGCTATGATTGCAATTAATGAAATTATCATGCCAATGGTAATTGGTAATGATAATCTTTTACTCTTCTTTCATACATCAGGTGACCATGATGAAGTGTATAAAGGTTTTCATTAAATGTCACTAAAAGGACACAGCCAGGAACCTAATCACTGAGTATGTGACACACACAGATACACACACAGCAATAATTTGAACACGTGAAGGTGGTACTGTACAATTATTTTGCATTCATTAGTGAATAGGCTGTTTAGGACCTTCTGGGTTCTTGCTACATTAGCATTGAAGGATGTTGAGATGGAAACCTTGTAGGCAACAAAGATAGTGAAAGAAGTGTTTAGCAGGCTTCAGGGCATTTTTTATATTGTAATAATTAATGTTCTATGTCACCATAATGCAGGAGTGTCGCCAGCTTAATTTAAATCCTGCTCAATTTCTTTCTGACTTAATCTTCATTATTGCTTGCAACATGTTTACCAGTGATTAAAATGTTCCAGAGCAGGGGGAAATCTTCAAGTAGCAAATGGTGATCGCCACACAAGGAACTTTTCTCGTGCTATTTTTCAAATGTGGATTTTGCACGTGCATAAATTAGATGTGAGGTCTGTGTGTTTGTGTGCACGAGGACTAAGTGTCGGGCAAGCGTTCTTTTTGGATTATTCATGATTCTCCATTAGCATGCAGGCAATTTTTAATTTAGTGTAATACAGTTGAGGAGCACCATGCAGGACTAAGAAGCTGATGGCAACCAACATCAATCAAATTCCAAATTCTCTAATTTCTCATCGTTATGGGGAAATAGAGTAAAAATGAGCAGGAGGCGCTACTGCTCTAGTGTAATTAACAACACAATTACTGAAGCAATCGATTATTTTTAGAGGGATGGTCATCATTTAGGAATGAGAACAGGCATGGCAGGCTGGCATCTATCACTGACTTAAAGAGCAAGCTGTCCTCAACTTTAACGCAAACAGAACGATTGCTTGTTCAAAAGCCCAGGACAAGTTTGCATTTTCCTGACAATGGTTTTGTGAATAAAAACCACCCTTAACAACATTCATCGTGTATTTAAATTACATATTTTTATGTTTGCAAGAAATCGTGGAAGTAGGAATTTGCCACAGAAGGCCAGGCAAGGTGTGCCAGAAGGAGATGTATTCTTTATTCTGTATTCTTTTTATTTTTTTATTTTATGTGATTGAATCATTCCTCACGATGCTCAAGAACAGCATATGTCACAAGAGTGATGAGAGGGGAAAAAAATGGAGGGGGTGAAAAGTAAAAGAAAAAGCTCCTTCATGCACATGAGGACAAACTTCACTGTAATGTTCACAAGGATGAAAAGAAAAAGGAAAAGAAGCAGGCTGGGAACTTTTGTCTTTACCTGCTGTAGAAAGTGTCTGTACATGCTTATATTTTTACTTCTGTCATGCCATTTCTGGACCCATCCCACATGGGATTAAGACAAAATCAAAAAACATACATCTTCTGTTTAAAAATAGGTAAAAAATAGATTAAATAAATTACCACATAAAGTATAACTATGTTGTTGAAGGGAAAATATATATATATATACAGTACCAGTATCATCTGAATACATTTTGAAGTAATTGTACACTGAGATGAACTGCTACAAACCTACAATTTATCTTGATACAGAGCTTTTTTCCTGCTTTCTCCAGGTAGGTAGCTAATCTAAATGTTTCACGTGGACACCTCAATCTTTGTCCATCGTCCATATTTATAAAATCTGTCTGTTTTTATATTACTGAACACAGTATTGTGCAGTTCCCCATAAAACCCAATACACGTACTAATGCACTTGAGTGATAAATAATATAATTTCCTACTAATTTCTAACATGGTGGCACAGTGCTCCAATGCATACATTTGGACCTTTCCAGTGGAACAGTGGTGAAGAGGTTAGCACTGTTTCATTGTTGCCTCACAGCAAGGAGGTCCTGGGAATCAATTCCCCATTGGGACCTTTCTGTGCGGAGTTTGAGTCTGCGTGGGTTCCCTGCATGTGCTCCACCTTCCCTGTGATGAGCCCTATCCAGGGTGTGCCCCACCTCTCTCCAATGTCAGCTGAGATAGGCTTCAGTCCCCTATGACCCTGCAGAGGATAAGTGGCAATAGACAATGGAGAGACATGGAGTGTTACTGTCACACAATTGAGAGGTGTGTACACACATCCAAGCTTCTCTCTATTTTAATTGTTGTCTGCAAGCTTTTGTAAAGCCTGATAGTTCAATTCTCAGTGTTGATACAGTAATTAACCTTGATCCGTGTCTCAAACTACGCCAGGTGAGGTCCTTGAATTTGAGGGAAATGGTCCTCGGAAGTCCTAAAATGTGATGTTTAAGAAGCCAGCGCTGCCTCATCTGTACAGGCCTACCTGTGATGTTGGATGTTGCCAGAAGTGCAACTGGCGTGAATCATATAACCCTGTGAAGTGCTTTTCCTCCATACAAAAAGTTGGTAACAAAATCCTACTGGCAAAAACATGTTTAACACACTTAAGCTGCACACCGCTTTTCCAGTTATTTGTAAAAAAACAACAACAAAAAACCCACAAACATCCAAATTTTACTGAAGTAAAGATACAGTGTATTAATCAATGATATGACACAAATAAAAAACAGGCAGCATCTCACCTTCTGGTTCAAAACACTGTCATACTCTGAATACCCCATCTGAATTTTATCAGTAACCCTATACATAATTTTCAGAGCCGAAAATGTTGCATCTAAAATGTGATCTCTTTTCAAAATCGTGGACTGCACAGCTTGCGCTCTCAAGGACCTTTTGCTCAGTGGTAACAGATAATAGTTTTTGAGGCTTTGAAGGTGACTCGTTTAGCTCCTAGTCGGGGCTAATCTGTCTGGATTTTGTCAGACGTTGGAACAGCCTGTATTCTAAGATAAGGGCTGGTCAGGGCAGGAACCGACTCTATAGCAGCACGCTTTCGGAGGATTTGGAGGTTGAGCCACTGTGATTCAGGGAAGAGTTTCACACATATCAGCAAGGCAAAAAATAATTCCCAAAATCAACACCACATCTATTGCCTCCGAATACAATCGTGTAACAAGAAATGCAGTTGGACAAAACAGCACTGGGATTTTTTTCAGGGCTTCCATTGTGGTCTTATGTTATAAAAGAGCCCCCGACTTTCATTCTGCTGTAATTGCACATTCGAGTTTCAAGTTGTGTCTTTTTGGGGGAGAACTCGTGTTCCGCCGTTATCAGAAAATTAGAAGCCAAGAACTGCGTGGGAGTCAAAGATAAATCCACAAAGCGCTCCCCGCCTTTCACTAGCATAATGTCAATGCCAGATGAATGTAAAACCACCCTGCATCAATAGATTAGACTTAGCAAAGTTGATACAAGGGTCCACGCTGGAAGGATAGAAGCATTCAATAGAAAAAGGAAAAAAAAAGGAATGCCTCATTTATTGTACTTCTCTGAATTTAAACTTTTGAATGCACTCCAAATGATACCTCGGCCCAATAATGAGGAACTTTGAGAATTATGAGGTCAGGAGCTTCTTAATCTGAACATTCATATCGGATTATGGATGCAAAATACATACTAATTGAAAACGGAGTCTGATTGTTTAGATGACAATACAGTATTATTATGCAGCCGTTTGATGATTCAAAACCTTTTCACCAGAGTTATATTATGTCATAGTGAAAAAAAACAAAAAAAACCCCAAAAAAACATGATCTTCGAAATGGCTTAATAATAGATTGAACATGAAAAGATTCCTGGGTCCTATGGGAGAATACTTTGATGTGTCACCACATAAGGCCTCTTTTGTAGTGGCACTATCGCACACACATACATGTACACACACACGCACGCACACATGCACACATACTAGCGACGGCAGGTGTCTTACTGGTACCTTACCAACTGTGAAATCCTCTTAAGTATTCGTCCCTTCAGAGAGTCCAGCCAGGTAATGAGCAGTGCCATATAGGCAGTCAGCTGGCTTTGACACCTACTGTGTATCTGCTATGGACACACACACACACACACACACACACACACACACACACACACACACACACACACACACACACACACACACAC
>JBBPCS010004484.1:0-11280 GCA_037974645.1 Hollardia meadi | reverse complement strand
ACACACACACACACACACACACACACACACACACACACACACACACACACACACACACAGAGAGAGAGAGAGAGAGAACCGCAGGTGTGCTGGTTACATATCGATTAATAAATCCTTTATTACAGACTCAAGGCCAGCTTTTACTACACCAATAAATATTCTGCCAGGGAACTCGGCATGGGATTGCATGTGTACTTAAATTATCACAGATTTGCATTAAATATAAATGGGGCCTACGGAGTGTTAGCAAGAGGAAAACACAATGCTTCCTGGCATGAAATGTAGGCCAGCATACGTCACGCAGATGGAATAAATGTGTCATATACACTTAGTGCTGTCTCTCCTTTCTCTTGTTTTCTCACCACCGTCTCTCGGTGCCAGATTAAGCTGCAGGCAACAGCTGAGAGAGAAAAGTGGAGGTACGAGCGCGAGTAAAGGAACAATGACATGCTATACTTCTAAGAGTCCCAAGAAATATATGATATTCCTTTGAGTTGAGACCAGAGGTTGAAGGGGAGGGGGTACTCAAACACTGAGAGAGAGCTGGTGCACCTGTGTGCTGCAACAAGCAGCTTACAGGAGACAAAAACAAATCAATTTCCCTGCTCAGTAAGAGCATGTTCCACAAGTATATTAGGTCAAACAGGATGCAGATACTCACAACTACCTGCGTGCTGTTTCCTGGCATGTACCTGCTGGTCATTACACTCAGTTTGAAAAGATATATATAGGCGACGGTTTATGGCTGTCCAGACAGGGCTAGATTGCAGCTGAGGTGTAGATTCATTATTGATTGCAGCCCATTGTTGTACCTCTGCTGCCTGTGTGCATGTACTGTATGTGATGTGTGACTGCTGAACCTCCAGCTGGGTAGGTGTGGGCGTCTGCCAGCACCAGAGAGAGAGAGTGAGGGAGGGGAAAGGGAGAGCTCTGCTTTAATGAGAATTGTGATGTAAGATGTCCTATAGGATTCAATGTGGCACTTTGACTCTCTTCCATCCTGCACCATGTGCCAACAGATAAAAGAACGGGAAGGAGGCTGGTGACAGAGACGAGAGATGTTGGTCGCCAGTACAAATCCTCACTCATCCAAACTTACTATCTGTGTGCCATTTAACAACTGTTAATTGAAGGACCACTCTGGTTTAGTAAAACAACAAGTTAATTGCTGTTATCTGTGGCGACATTGCTAAAGAGGAGTTCGAGCACTCACTGCAGCACTGACAGTTTAATTAGCCAATTTATCAGTCATAGCAACTTGATTACAGTGACTCTCACCGGAGAGTTCAATGAAATGCTGCATTTTTCACCTAAAGCCATGACGGCTCTGTGCTGTGTTGTGCTGTGAATTTAAGTACATTTTTACTCTCTACTCCACTTACTTGAGTCTTAAAGGGACCCCAAAATCAAAAATACATATTTTCCCTTTTACCTATTTCTCCATCTAGATTGTTTTGGTGTGAGTTTTAGCTATATGGACTATGCAGCAATGTCTCTTTCCAGAAATCATGACCCAGTTACTCAAGAAGAATCCACAGACCTTGTTTTGAGCAGTTTCATGAAGGAATCCGATATCTCCAAAACGCTGCAATTTTTATCAAAACAATCTAGATGGATAAATGGCACTACAGGTAAGAGGTAAATATGTATTTTTTTTAATTTGGAGTGAACGGCCCCTTGAAGATGCTTTTGGGAAATGAAGCCTGAATGTTTCCTGGTTATCTTGGTTCTCAGTTCATTCGTCAGGCATCCCAATATCAAAAACAAGCGCACTCACTCACAGTTTCAGTGTTTATTATTTAAAACTCACTGGAATAGAAAAAAGGAGTTGGCGTGGAAGTCCAGCTCTTTCAGGCTCATCTCTTTTGATTTGATTCTGTTTTGTGGAAAAACACCTCTTTTCCACTGTAGCTCATGGTTCGTGGTCAGCCCAATTCAGCATCTGCACTGGTCACAGAGATATGTTGGTATGACTCACTGCAAACAGAAACCCAATCTACCAGCCACAGTTTGATCATCTGACATCCTTACTTATTGCCTTGTTGGACTTTGTTGTAATGATGTGTTCCCAGATCTCAACTATAACTCTGGCAAGTATTACAAAGGATAGAATTAAGGACCGGATATTATTACCAGATAGGATAGCCGTAATGAACCAGATATTTCCTTTACCCTTCATTCAGTCTTACTCTGGGATAACAGCTGTACTCTGCGGTAACGTGCAGAGCGCTGAGCTAATTTAGCAGGTTCCATAGCTGTTATAATGAGTGGCACTGATACACTTAACCACGTATGTGTGCTGTTAATTTACTCATCACTTCGACTCCTGGGACTGTGTATTGGTAGATTTTTTTTTTCACAGTTTGAAGTGTGGAGGTTAGTGAAATGTTTTTTTAGAAGGTTGACATGTTGAATCATGTAACGGCCTGACAGCCCCACAGAACCGCTGAAGTCTCTGCTGCCCTGTGAATTCTGATGTAGCGTGGTGTAGCATCCGAGCTTGTCAAGGTAACCCTGTCTGGGTAAATTAAAGGTTAACAAATGGACAATATGGCCTCTTCCATGAGCCAATTAAGCCATGGTTTAAACAAGTGCTGCCACTCCCTGCTGCTGCTAGTAATCTTCCATACAGCTACTTGGGTGTCTCAAACACTGAAGTCTGTGGGTTTTTACTATATATTTACTTTGCATTTTTAAATGGAAGCCAACAAAACACATAAAGGTTCAGCTTTGTACAAAAATCAAGGCCAAAATCAGTGAGATTGAAGGATTCTGTCTGGTCTCTTGTCTGACTTTTCATCTGCAGCTACTTCTCCTTCACTTTCTGGTTAATCAGAAGAATTGAAGTGTTTCATTCAATACTGTTTAATAGTCATTTTAGATAGACCTGATATTCATCTTTCTTTCAACTGCAATTGTAATGTGTAATGGGTTTGACTTTGATGTGAGAGTGATCATTGTAAAAGTGCTGAAATCTACTTTTGGAACTTAATTTAATTTAATGTAAAAGCTTTAAGTGCTAATTACAGCGTTTCATAAGACTTCTCTTGACTTCTTAACAAAGATCAAACGCAACATAAGCTTCTCTCTCCCTGCCCTATTGTGCCAACATATGAATTAAAAGGACAATTCACCCCAAAATCGCTCTTCGCTTTTTATCTATCTAGATAGTTTAGTTTTGGAGATATCGTCTGTAGAGATGTCTGACTTCTCTCCAATATAATGGAACTAGATGACACTCAAGATAATCCACAGACCTTGTTGTGAGCAGTTTCATGCAGGGGTTGATGGAGTGGTGGTGGGGGTGGTAATGAATCCTTTCATTAGATTGTACCAAGCCAGATCTTAAAGGATAAGTATACGTCTATATTTTTCTCCTTGTAAACAAATCCTGTGAAAAGACCATAACCAACCAGGTAGTGTTTGTGTTCTGCTGCTATAAATACTCACTAGAGCACCAAAGCACTATTCTCAGCTCTTTAGTTTCTACCTAACGCCACCCACAGTGCTAAGCTGTTTTTGGAAATGACTTTTATAAATGTTAGCAGTTTCCATCCTCATCTCTTCTTAGCAGATGTTCAAAGTCTGGTTCCTTTCTGAAGCGAGGGTTGATTATCATGTAAACAAATGTGTGTGTGTGTGTGTGTGTGTGTGTGTGTGTGTGTGTGTGTGTGTGTGAGCCTAAATGTCAATACACAATCAAGTCTAGTAGGTGAGTAGGTGTGCAGGCACACAGTGAACACCTACCTACTGCTGTCAGCTCACTCGCAGTATTTATTCCTCCTGCCTTCAGGCTCGGGTAAAGTTCATTTCCTTGATATATAGGAAAGCATGTTTGAAATTAAATCTCTAAATCTGTTCCTGTCTTTCTGGTGCTGCACAGCTCCCCTGACAGGGAGAGCGACATATTTCTGTGAAAATTTCACATTATTGATTATTTTTGTTGGTGAAAAATCTGGCGTGGGAGGTATTTTTCATTTTGTTTGGCAGCTCTTGACAGGTGACTAAAAACGTCAGTATCAGACACAGGTGCAGGAGATTATGGGATGGCAGAATTCACCACTGAGCCTTCTGCTGGCATTGTGGGCCGCACTGAATGAAGGATCTCCGACAGGAGCCGCCCACTCTACAACCTCAATAATGTCTAAACAGCTCTCTCATCAGCCCTTCTGACAGCCAGCACATGCTTTGTTATTGGATTTAAGTGCCATTTAATCATCCTTCACTTTGAAATCAGTTTTAAGCTCACTTTCTTTGTCACATCTCACCTCTGTGCTGCAGGTTCTCTGCTCTTCTGAAAGAGGGAAGGTTTACAGGATCTCCAAGGACACCCAAAGGAGGCTTTTTTCCCCTCTTTTTTTTCACATAGACAAGCACGAATGTCTCCTAACTCATCTCATGCTAGCTGATAACATGCTCTGTATTAGACTTGATCTATAAATAATAGCACACTTCAGCCGGCGGAGAGGCCAGTATCCAGTATGCTCAAGCTTTAGTGGACAAATCTCAACCAGAGTTAAAATTCCTCTGACAGATCAATCACAGGCCTTGTGATGTGCCCACCACCACCACGGTTTGCGCTAGGTTGACCGGTGAAAGATCAGCTAGCATCAAGATGGCTAGTGTTAGGAAACATGGGAGAGATTCAGTCATAACGTTACATGTTTAAGCCTCAGTCAGACCTGGACTCGGATGAGGAGTCTGTTGTGAACCAAAATCAGCTACTAGCAGACATATCAGAATGCTAAGCGTAGTTAGCATCTTTTGTTTATGATGTTTGTTAGCTTGTTAGCTTGTAACTGGCAGTGGCTAACACAGCGTTCATGGTTGTTAAATGTACAATAACATCTGCTACAATTTTACAGTGTGTTCACATCTTGACAGCTAACCAAGTTTGCTTGGGAACTGATTCATTGACAGTGGTAATAGTGTATTTGTAAATTAGACAGCGATTGGCTTTTGTATTTGTGACGTACCAAATCTCATATTTTTAGAAAGTGCACAGACATCTCACCCCTTCAGTAGAGGAATGTGAAAACACTTCTCTAGTGACAAACTTTGGACCAGAACAAGTGAGTATAGTCCAGGTCAGACATTTTAGGGGACAGAAACAAAATAAAAACACATTTTTGAGTGGAGGCGTCTTTAAAAGTGAATTAATATCTTATGATCTCTATATAATTTGATCCAATATCACTGCAGACAACTACAGTGACTGTACCCTAAGCAGTGGGTATAGCTACAGCACTGACTGCTTCTATGATGTGAATGTCTGGTTGATATCTGAATACTGCATTTGATTAATTATAAATTAGACGAATGAGCTGTTAATACAGAGGTGTGGCATCTGATTTAATTCAATTGGGGAAAAAAAATCTTTAAAAAATCTTTGTTTTGCTGGACATCTTGAATGACATCTAATCCTGTTGAGTGTGGCCAAGACATACTCTTCCAACACCTTCTGTTTCTGACAAATGAGTCAGACCTCCCCTGAGCAAATAAAGCGAACAGCCAATGAATTCTTAAACAGCATGCCGTCCTCCACTAATGGCCCATTGTCAAGAAACGCATCACCATAATGGAGAATAATTTCTTATCTACCAACAAGTTACATGAAATAGTGTCTTCCTGTAGTGTGTGAGGTGTGTAAGAGGGAGACAGTGTACCTCAGTTGTGTGTATTTGATTTTGCACATACTTCCAAGCTTGTGTGTGTGTATACTGTAAATTAATTTTTGGAATTGAATATTGTGTGTGGGGTGTAATGAGATGTTTGAGAAACCTAAAGGTGTGGCATTGTAACACAGTCACCACACTGAGACATAATCATGTCAAGAGAACAGCAGCTGCCGTGTCTGCAACCTGCTCCGCTTTGGAGGAGAACTACATTTTCTTTTAGCTCTACTCTGTGCAGGAGGAAGGAGATATGCACCGAGGTGGCTGTCAAACCATTTATCATTTTAATAAGGAGGAGGCGGTTCTGGGGCCCTGACCGCACTGCCATCTTCAAAGGTCAAATTCAGTTTGAGCTGGTTATTGTACGTCCAGCCTGGTTTCACCAAATGCCGTATGAATAATACGCCAATGTCTAATGTCATTTTGCATGTTCCCACAACACATTTTTTTGCTTTACGCATGTCGTTTAAAGACATCCACAATAAGCTTTTTGCGTATCATTCTAGACATAAATTTCATTAAAAAAAAAATTTCAGGTGATGTAGTATAAAGAGCGGGACACATGGAGGAGGTTGTGGTGGTGGATGGGTCAAACAAACAAACGCAGGACTTCCAGAGGTTTGTGTCCCGTGTGAAGCCAAAAGTCTGTTTTCACTTATGTCTGTAAGTTAACGAAAGTAACGTATTTAATGTAAGTCACATACTGTAAGTAACGCAAGTTACATCAGGAAGTGTATCTTATTTGAACTCAAACCATAATCGTTGTCATAACCTAACCAAATCATTTTTATACCTAAACCTAACCAAACTGAGACCATAGGTCACATGACTATGACAATGAAGGTCACATGATAGAATCCTATATATTTGAAAGGTATAAAATGTGATCGATGTTATACGACAAGCTTAAAATATGTAAAAGTGCTGTGCTATTAAATTTAATCCCATGAGATCATGTTGGTAAGACACCATGAAAAATGACTAGTGCTGTAAAAATAAGTTATTTTAATCTCACAATCAGTTTCTGCAAAACTTCATTTCATTGCTGTCACATTTTAGGAAAACATATCTGTTTTTCAGCTAAGGACTGCTGCTGTACACACTGCAGTTAAAAATGGCTTCCTGTGACGCTGACACAGAGTTTGCCCTCGAAAGAGAGCAATAACCACAGACACTGCCAATGACACTGTGACAAAGCGCAGATTGACTCAATAGTGTGTTCAGGGCTGTACTAGACTACATTCATCATGCTGAAGAATGTTGTGAAAAATTGGTGAATAGACTGTAGAGGGCTGCTGGGCCTGCAGTGGGAGACAAATATAGTAAAATATCCACAATAATAGTTTAAAATAATTTCTGGGAAGCTGTTTTGTTTTTGCTTAATAGTAGTAGGTTCCCTCCAAGAAAAATAACACAATTCCAATAAGGAATTTTCACTGGTTAATCCGTCAATTATGTTGATTATTGACTTTTAAATTTCTGGTTTTAACTGATCAACAGTACAAAACCATGCAAAATTTGAAATGATGTAAAACAGCAAAGAAAATCAGCACATTTGAGAATCAAATGTCGAAGTTTAGCTTTTTCAAAAACAACTTTGATGATTGATTGATTGATGATTATCAAAAAAGATTCCAATTACTTTCTGACTAATCAATTAATCATTTCAGCTCTAATGCCGGTCTTTTAGCCTACCTTTTTTTAAATAAACGTTGGCTTGCTGGCCTAACTCTTTTTGTGTTGCATCCCTGCTGTTGTTGCTGCTACTTGTATAAGTTTCAGTGGAATTGTAGATAAATTTAGTCCGTATCTGTTGCAATTTTTTCCTTCCAAGAACATTACTGGCAGAGACATAGCATTATTGAAAGCAAGAGGCTCTTCATCATGCAACAGAAAAGAGATGGTTCTTTATAGTTTAAGTTATTTATTATCTTTTTTGTGTGATGAAAAGTCAATAACAAATCTGTCGTTTTTCATTGACAAGATTAACACAAGTGTCAATTAGGGGAAAAGCTAGACAGGCAGTTGCGCAGCAAATTCACAAAACTCAACCTGTTTTCTCCACCTAATCCAAAAGTCTTCCTGGTTAAGCACTTGATATACTGTCACTGAATGTTTCAACACCTCTGGATCCCTGAGACGTCTGAGATCATCTAATGAGGATCCCGGAGCTGCCTCAGCTTCTAGACTGGAGTCTAATGGTACATTGTGACCAAGGATGTCATTTGCAAGCTTGTAATGTTATGCATTGTGGTAGCAGTGTGGCTGGTTTTGAGTAGGCGGCACTTCATATTCACTGCTCCACATTTGCATGAAGTAAAGAAAGAAAACGACTTGAGAATCTTATGAAAAGACATTTTAAAGTTTTTTCGTTCAAAAGCTAGAAGTAAAATGTGCAGTTTTGATTTTATTCATTGATTTAATCCCCTTTAGAAATGCTGAATGAATTTCTCATCAACCTGACACTGAAATGCTTAGATGCTGCTGAAGTTGATGTTTCCTCCCTTATAGGAGCCTTGCCTTTCTACCCAAATAATGCATTGCTGTATTCTTGGTGTGCGCCTCAGTGTGTGTTTGTGGTCTGTGTAAAGGCTCCTGTGGTTTGTAAGAATCTCAGCAATCTGTCTGGTTATGCTCCACTGTACCGGTGGGGCTGTGTTACTTTGGCGAAATCCTCTGCGGAACATTAGTTAACGATCCCATCAAAACGTGCATTACCACTGAGCTTACTAGGGATTACACACTGCAGAGCACAGCAAAGGAGCATACAAAAGTGTCAGACACAGTGGAATAACACAGAACAATAGTGTGGGCAACTAACAAGCATTTAAGGAGACCCAAGCAATCAATAGAGGTATTTTTCCATAGGCAACTGAGTGTGCATTATTTCCCAAGAGATTGGCAAGTTTTGTATCAGTTTTGGTAATATAATTGGGAATTTAGCGTGATTTATGTGGCCATTGCATTGGGCCATTTCTTCCTTTCAGGGTTGTGGAGGGTTGGAGGCTTGAAATGGATGGGTTGTCTGTTTCTGGCCTAACAAGATCACTCGCATTTATGAGCCATTTGAAGGCTCCTTCCTGCCTGATTAGCATGTCTTGAGAGAAATAAGTTGCCCACTCCATAGACAGGTTATCATTATTTCTGTGAGTCATTGTGCTCACTGCACTGTCTCCATTCATTAAAAAAAATTTTTTTTTAACAGTACATTTCTTCAAGGTGATGTTGGAGATGGTGGCTATAGAGGAAAACAAAACATGAGTGATTACAGTCTAGGATTTGCATTTCTCAGAGGGGACATGAGGCGGCAGCAATTTGAAGCCTTTCTGATCAAATCCCAAGACTGGCAAAGAAACAAATTATGGGCAAGGAAGAGCAGCATGGCCCATGAATAAGGCTCCTGGGCAAACCATCCGCCCAAACACCCTTGCAGATCAAGCACACCCCCCATGACACCGGCACACCCCGATGACATTGGTCCCCCAGCAGGACAATGCGTGCTGCCACACCACAAAAACTGCTCAGAAACAGCCCGAGGAACGTGACTAAGAGCTTAAGGCATCCACCTGGCCTCAAAATGCCCCAGATCCAAATCTGATTGAGCTACATGGGATGTTCCTGAAAAATTACCATCCATTGAGTGCTGTTGGCATGAGGGGGTTTACTTTGTCTGAAACAATGTTTGGAAGGGTTTTATGGGTCAAATAACCTCCACGTGAATACCAGGACCCAGGGTTTCCACGAGAACATTGTACTGTAGCCATGATCAATGTCATTCACTTCATCTGTCAGTGGTTTTAATGTTGATGGCTGATGGGTGTATCTTGGCTGTATTACACACGGCTCTGTAGTGTTGCACTAAAAAGTGGCAGAGTCATGTTCATCCACATGTCCTTGTTAAATAGCTGGTGCTTAGTAACTACTTGCAGGTGCTGGTGATCTGCTGTAGTTGCCAAGCAAAGCATATCAGCCATCCAGGAACACCGTAGGATTTGTTATTCATAATCACGGTCACAATAGCTCTCCCAATTAGCTGGCTTGTTAGCTCAGTTGCTAATGGTGCAATAAGTATATCCAGTTTATTCAAATGGAATATGTTTGTACCATCAACTCCTGTCTTATAAATATTTCAAAATATTCCTCTTTTGTGCAGCAGTTTGTGCTCTACGGGTAAACAACGGTGCAACACAACTTTGAAGCCAGAATTTACAAGCTTTCTCAAATTTTGGACTCTTTGTTCCCTTAAAGCTAAGCACTGTCAAGGTGGTTCGTTATTGGTCAGTGGCACAAATGTGTATGTCAAAATTGATTAAAGCTGAACTTGATGTGAAAATTTTGCCTAAATGGGGATGAACCTCCAAATCATGTTGATTCCATTGAAATGATTTGATTAAAGGCACTGAAAATTTCCAATGTTCCAACTGCTTGTTGATTATACTGAATAAACAGGACATACAGTAGCTGGGAGCTCAGGCACCCACAAGCAATTGTGAGGGCCCGTGTAAAAATCTTAATTTGGGGTCATAATATCAGAAGAATACATTGTCCAATGGAAATCAGTAGAGTGGGCACAGTATCAAATAGAGTTTACACCTTGGTTGTGACAACTCATTGGTGTTACACAATGATACAGATGCTGTTATATATGAGTGAGCCCACTGTATTTGTGTCTAGTGCAAATGTACTTTGTGGTTATTTTTGTCACAAGTTTAAAAAGCTTTAAATGTATTAACCATGATTCTTACTTCTTTCTTGAAATACCAAAATTCTTGAGTTTACTTGTCTGGTGGAAATTCAATTATCTATTTTTAAGTGTTTTTTTCAATTGGCAAACCGATCCACCTTACAACACCTGGTGATGTTCCAGCCCCTGAACTGATCCTTCAAAACGAACACTGTGGTAGTAAGTGTCTACTTGTGTCAATGTATCTGAAATTGTTTTCATCCTGTTCATTGTGTTTCCCAGAAGAACATTGTAAATCATCTCAGTAATCCTCAGAAAAAACATTTATACACACAGACGGCTGTTAGGCCGTTTGTTTTGTAGTCGAAGGAGACGGGCTGTTGCTGCCTCTTTGTACCAGTGTTGACACCTGCAGAATGACAGGTAATGATGTTGTTTTGTCACCGTGTTTGAACTGCGTGACGCAAAGCCTGCTGCCGTGGCTCGCCATGTCACCGCCCTGTCATCAGCTCAGGCAACACAAACACAATCAGCGCTGTCGTTTCAGGAGAATGGGACAGATCAGAGAAATTATACAGTGTGTGTGTGTCTGAGAAAGGGGTGGAGGGAGCAAGCATGTCTGATTATGTGTGTGTCATCAAGAGAAAGACAGAGGAAATGGGAAGATGAACGCAGCAGAGAGAGAGAGAGAGAGAGAGTGTGTGATGTGTATCTGTGCCGTATAGCCTGCGCTGTCACTTTAGGTTAATGTCAGCCAGCACGTGTTTGACAAACAGGGACAAGCCTGCACAACATCACAGCTGGCCTGTCTTCTGTATCTCATCACCACCCACCCACACACACCCACACACACCCACACACACACACACACACACACACACACACACACACACACACACACACACACACACACACACACAC
>JBBPCS010004483.1:0-11280 GCA_037974645.1 Hollardia meadi | reverse complement strand
CAAACCTTCACTTAGCTTGACACTAAAGTCTTAGTTTATGTCACCAATAGATAAGTTTGTATGATTGTTTTATTCAGTACAATTCCTGTTTAATTACATGCCGGCTCTAAAGCTGAGCTAAAATGGAGCAATCAGTCGAGTAGTCAGGTTATAGTAAGTGTGACACAAGCAGTGGTGGGAGAAATATTCAAATATATTACATAAGTAAAAGTAATAATACCCCACTGTGAAAATACTCCATTACAAGTCCTGCAGTACAGCAGTATTATCAGCAAAATGCACTAGTATCAAAAGTCAAAGTACTCTTTGGCATTAAAATGGTCACTGATGCATTAAAATGGTCATTAATATTACTGCTGCATTAATGTGTTGCATTTTACTGTTGAAGATGTTTAAGGTTGAACTCATTTCAACTACTTAAATGCTGTCCCGTAGTTTAATATGATATGCATTCTATAAGATCAGCGTTTGTTTGTAGCATCTCTGTCCTGTTACATTACATTACAAATACCCTTCCTGAACAGGAAGGGTATTGTAATCTGAAAAGTAACTTGTAACTAAAGCTTTCAGACAAATGGCGTGGAGTAAAAGGTACAATATTTGCCTCTGAGATATAGATAAGTGGAAGTATAAAGTTTCATCAAATGGATGGAAAGTTATGTACAAGAACTTCCAATTTGTAGGCCTACTCAAGTAAAGTACTTGAGTAAATGTGCTGCAAATTTTCCCCAGAGTAAATAAGTGTTAGCTATTTAATGGGGGCAATGAGGCAAACTGCTGAGTCTGCACCACATTAATGGGTAAAGTGGCTCCTGAGAGCAGCCAGGATGGAGATAACGGATACACAAGAATGTGGAATTTATTGTGGAGAAGATGTTTATTAGATGTAATATATTAAAGGAACAGCTCACCCAAAAATTTAAATTCACTCTGGATCTTCAGGTGGGGTGCTTGCTAATGCAGGTAGCATTACATGTTATATCCTTTTTATACTCTCCATTGTAATGGCTCCTGTAAGAGAAGGATTCAATTCTAGAATGTACTCTCTTCTGCAAGTGACCTTGCCGTCATTGCAACCCGCTCTAATCCCAGCTCGTCACATTCCGTTTTGTCATGGCCCCTTTGCGTCTTATCCAGACACACAACGTACCCTTTGGTGTTGCCAGCCGACGTGCTAAACCTTCACTGATGCAAAAATGGGCCTTTTGGCGTGCATGGCTGATGCGCTAAGCCTTCCCTTTGGCGTCTCGGGCCGATGTGCTGCAAAGGCCCACGGAAATGACTTTGGTTTCAAACGGGACGCGAACTCCAGTCTCCTGGAATGTATGTTGCACTGCGTCATCTGTTCAAGTCGTCTGAAACTGCCGCGGACGGCTTTACATTGCTTGTACATCAAATCATTGTGCGTCTCTGCCTGACGCCAAAGGGTATACTTAGTGCGTCTGGATGAGACACGAGGGGCCGTGACAAATACAATAAAACGCTTTGCTTTTGTTTTCCTGCATCTTAAATTGAATGGGGAGTTGTTTGAGAAACATCCCTTGAAACACCTACGTGAAGATCGTTACGTCACCTGTAAAATCATTTGATGGCACATTTTGTGAGCAGATGAATTAGATAATCTTGTGTTTCTTTCAGCCACTAATTCTCAGTATTGCCAAAGAAATTCCAAATCCTACATACAATATAGGCTCTATAACGATTGTGGATCTACAACCTAAACCAGTTAGAAACCACTGTTCCATGTAAAGCATAGTGTTTTTCTTTATTGGTATTCACTGAAAAAGACAAAGTAAAATGAGACTCACAGAATGCAGTTACTGTACCAGATGTAGATAAATTGGAAGTTTGACATTTTCGGCTTCTTGCACATACATTTATTTCTACCCTACAACTAGGGTTGGGCAATATCATGATATACTATATTGGACATTATAAATGTACCAACTGGAATAGATTTTTGCTCTTTCTGGGGGGGGCTTATGTCTGGTTGTATCAGGCAGTTGTGAAAATCAATAACCAGGATTGGTTGATGGCAAACAGAGAACAGGCTGTACTTATTATCTTTATATTTAGTCTCTTGAAATCCTTTAGGGCACTACCAGCCAAGAACAAAAGTTGGTTGGGTGACTATTCACATATTTTCTTCTGATATGCCGTTGTCTCTATCTGCCTCAAAATCCAGTATTAGTCAGTCACTCCTCCCCAGTCCAGAAGATGGGACTGATATGAAGGTCCCTCCTGTATAGGGGGCACCAGAACTGTATAAGAACCACATTAGTGGAGATGGAGAGAACAACAGACCAGTTTGACTCTGACAGATGCAGACAGCTGGAGGGTCATCTTGGGAGCTAGTGGTTATGTAAAGACCTTGCATGTTTCTTCTCAGGAGGCACCGAGTAATTTGCCAGCCTGTCGGCCGGGGCTGCTGTTGGCTGCAATTCATACAGACACCCAATTTCTTCCATCATGTTGCCTGCCAGCTACCAAAAAGGCTTGGCTCTTCCAGGGAGTTTAATGAGACCCAGATTAAGGACAGGAAAAAGTTCTGCTCTCCCCCACATACAGAGGATATACTGTACAGTGATATTGGCAGATGTTGGAGAAAAATTGGTTAGCTTACATTCAAGAAGTCAAGAATGGGATTAGAAACAATTAACACCAGTCGTGTTAAATGCCAGAAAGAGATTCTTTATTCTTCCCCATTTTGCCTTTCTTGGTTGCATTTTTGTGTTTTGCACGAGACATTGACTTGATTAGACTTCATTGTGGTGTTCACAGTTGCCTTAGCCAGTTTAATTCCTACTCATTGGTCTGTTTGTTGTGCAATCTCCTCCACAACTTTGGAAGAATAGTAACTGTAAAGAAAAAGGTGCTGGTATTATGCACTTACGCTTACAGAGTCTTATGTTTTACCCCTCATCTCTTTGCTGCGCAGCATTGCACATTTGAGTGACAGTACAAGTGGATTATATTGTAATAGGGGCAGGTGTGTGCATATATGCGTCATATTTCAAAAACTCAGACCTCTTACTCTCACTCAAATTTAGGATTTGCATTAGTTTAATCACATGGATCCATCGCAAAGTTCTTAGTTTTAAATAAGTAAAATAAAATCTGTCAGAAAAGATATATATCAAACCGGAAAAGCTAATATTTAATGAAAATGCTTGAGCATAAATGTGGAGCAAGTCTTCTCAAACATTATAACATATTCTCAACATCGTGAGTAGCCCAGTGTGATCACTCAAGGTCATTGTAAATGTATGAGCCAGGACAATATATGGGTTCAATATAAATAATGCATACTGTTAATGAAATGATAAGAGAGTGCTCTCTTTTGCGTCCCCAGTTGGCAGTCCTCTCCCCGTTATCACCTCCCCTCTTACTGTTCACAAAGGTGTACAATGCTCCTCCGTTACCCTCTGCAGGCGTTTTGTCAAATGAGCTCCAGTGAAAGTAACTCAATTGGCCCGACGTGCCTTTCACCTCCAACAAGCTCATGCAGAGCAGAGTGCAGTGCTCCTGCGTCGCTCACTGCACATAAACACACTCCTTCAGTCAGGTGTCGTGCATCAGTATGCTGTGAACACGAGGCCCACGAGTCATTATCTTTGACCCAAATCTAATTTTACAGCACATGTATGAGCGACCAAGCAGGACAGGCGGGTGCATTGGACTGAATAAACATCAGAGAGGCGTTGCATGTGTGTGGCTGTGTTGAACTTTAGCTGTCAGGTGCCAGTGAGGCATGGTGGAATGCACACTCACACCTCTTCCACCACACTGCCAAACCATTGTCCAACCACAAACTATTCAGCAAAATGTCATCCCAAAAGCTCGCCTTCTGCTGTTGCCTCACTGACCCATCAGAGTCTTTTATTTGCTTAAAACCACATCAGGCCCTGAGTTTAAAGTACTAAAACACACATCACATATATCCTGTTTTGAGAATTATCTTGTCTGTTTCATCTGGAATGTTTGAGTTTGAGTGTGTTTGTGCATATGTTCTATGGGACCTATGGCCTTATGGCAGCCAGTTGTGTTAGCCTGCTAATCCACTGACTGGAGAGTTAATTAGACTTTGCACATCTCATCAGGCGCTGCCAGCAGACTTGACAGCTCTCTCTCTCTCTCTCTCTCTCTCACACACACACACACACACAGAAGGAAAGTATTACAAAAATTAAGACAATTAGCTAAAAACCTTGAACACATGGTTCAACAGGTTATAATAAGTGCTAAAATGTGAATGCAAAAAGGCCATTGTTACGTTGTAATAAAATGATGGCCTCTTCAATGTAATGGTGAAAATACTAATAATGGCTCTTGGCTTTGTTTTGTTGGGTGTGTGTGAGTAGGATGTCACAGGCCTCAGATGCATGTCCAGTATGATGTAATGGGTAGCAATCAGGCAGACAGCGTGTCCGTCAGCTCTACAGATGATCACACCATCATCACCACAGGCCAGTGTCACGCAGCCTCCCATCTCTGAACTGTTCATACTGACTGCCAAAGCAATGGTTAATATGTCTTAATCTCCTCATGTTATCTCCTCAATTGCAAACACACACATTGTCCCTGGATGTTGGTGTGTATTGGAGGTCACGCCGAGACATTCAGGAGTCGTTATTTTCCTACAATCTATGTAAAAATCTGATCCAGCGGTATTGAGAGCCACTTGTTCCGACTTGTTGAATATGAGTGCATGTTTGTGGCAGCTACTTTTGTTTTAACCGACAGAGCTTCAGACCCAAAATACCACAGCAGCTGTGCGGCTTGCGGAACTTAACCTCAGTAATATGATATGGGCTCCAGTCATTTGCACTGATCCTTCAATCGGTAGCAGAGGGCTCAGTGCAATCATTCAATCAAGTTAAAGCATGACCTCTGACTTACTGCACGCCACATGGGTCGTGACTGTCGGGCCTAATAGAAAGAGGAGCCTGGAGAGAACCAGAGACATCGAGTTATTATTCCCTTATCAGTCATTAAAAGAACATACTAGACCTCAGTCAGAGTTCTCATCACCTCTGTATTCTGCAGTGGTAAATTCATCTTAATCTCTTTTTACTATAATTTCTATATTACTGTCAAATTTGTCTGTGCTGGCTATCGGAGCAGGTATTTATATCTAGTTTATTTACATGTAGTTATGCTGAAGTTGGCAAATAATTGTTAGGATTTTATGAGATTATTGAATTTCTTTAATGTGTAAGCTAAAAACTGATAGCCCATAAACTCCTTATTAAGACAAGATTGTAAGTCACGAACTGGGCCGCACGGCCATAACAAAAGACGGGGACGCACACAACCAAGCCAATAAACAAATTATTTATTTAAGAACAAACAAAACCTAGGAGGAAAATGTAAATGAGTGGTGTGTGGAATCGGTAATATCAGCAGTGTAGGTGAGTGCATGAGTGGAGAAGTGTGTGGGTGCAATGTTGTATGGTGCAGTAACACAAACCAAACAACAACCAAGGCCAAATGGGTGTCTCAGGGAGGAGAGAGAACCAGAGTCTGAGCTTCACAGGGCCCAGGTGTGTCAGTGCTACTGGTGAGCTCAGGTGTACCAGTCCTGCACTCACTGCCCTGCCCACCTCCAGTATCTGCAAAGACAGCATCCACACGAAACAAGTAACGGGCAGAGAGGGTTGTCACATAAGACAAAAAGATTTTCCAACAGATAATACAGTGTTTTCCACAGGATTTTAGTCTATGGTGGGTGGCCCTTAGACCATCTAGGGAGGCATGCTCCCCAGGAAGAACATTTTATTTTTAACTTTGAATTCAATCTGGTGTACTCTGAGAACACGATTAAGAGACTAGATCATAAATAACATGAACATAAATAAGAAATAGTAGAAAATATAAGATGTAGAAAATAAAATATAACCTGCCTCATAGTAGCTGTACAGTGGCTTTGGCTAGTTTACAATGTAAACATGAGCCTATAGTCAGCAGTCAATATCAATCCATTGCTTTCCATCTTGCATCAATCCAGAGTTGTAACTAAACCTTGACTGAGAGACTAAAAAATTGTTGTTTTAAAATGATGTGTGCCTATGAGGAGTGTCATCACTCCCACATATTGTCCTTTGAAGTAGTGAGACATGGCCAAAATGTCCTCACAAAGCAGAAATGTCCTCATTACAATATAACATTAGTCCTCTCAATGATACCAATACAAGCCCTCCCACACACATGCAGATAGAGACAATACATTACATACAAAAGAAGCAATCTTCTGTTCAGCCTACATACAGGTGGGACTTGTGAGTCTGGCGATACATTGTTACAGAGGTAAAGGTAGAACTACCTCAGAATCTCGCAGATCCCTCCTCTCAGCAGGGTTGCACAACACGCACACACACAGCGTGCACTGCAGCAAAGAGTCTGCTGTGCTGGCTCTGGGTTTTTTGGATTCCACTTCATCCTTTTTGATGGGCTCATAAAGACAGCATGATTGAAAAATGCATGAATATTGCATACAGTTCATTCCTATTTAACTGTTCGCAGCCCAAATCAAAGAGAAGAATAAATATAAGATGTCACACTGCTTTTGAGAACGTCTGATTTCTGATTTGAGGGATCAGCTGGCCAAAAAAAAAAAAAAAAAAAAAAAGCCTAAATAAAGCAGAATTACATATAATGGCACGTTTCTATTCACTAAACATTTACAAAGCTGCACAACTGCAATGCTGTTCAAACGTTTCTTGCCATATACTCTACGTTTGCCATACAACTGCGAGGCAAACGCATAAATGATCTGCATTTTCAATGTTCATACACTTGGTTTAATTCCCAGCAACATACTGTAGCTCATGAATGTAAAACTGGAGCAGCTGGCTTTCAATGTCAGTGTCTCACCTGCACCACATCAGCAAACAGTTTAAAATAATCTCTTTGCAATTGCATTATCATAAGTGGTAACATAACTAACAAACATAACGTTCAGTTAATTGACTCCACTGCAGTGTTTTGAAGTGAGTGATGGTGCAGTCTTTAATAGGTAAAAATGAACGTGCTGGAAAGCATTTTTTTGTTTGTTTTTTTTTTCATGACACTCGTTCCTACATAGAAAGAACATGTGTTTCAGGATGTATACCGACACTCAAAAGGATAATATGACAAAGTCGTTTCAGGAGAGCGAAATTCCAATGTTGGTGCTAATGTCAGGCTTTTTTTAAAAATATGTAATAATATCTGTGAAGCCTTTCAAAATTAGATAAAGGGGCTGCCTAGGACAGAGAAACAATAGTTAAGTTTAGTTTATGTATTAATGTATTTATGAATTAAAAACTTCATTATGTAACACAGTACCGCGGTTACCCGTATAGTTACAAATTATTTTGTTAGTGGCTGCTGTTAGTTTCATAGCAAGATATTAATGTAGGCAAAGGGATTAGATGGCATTGTGTTAGATTTCATAATAACTGAATGATAAGGTCGATGCTATTCTGTGAGAGTGTGGCATTTCATATTACATGCCTATACGACAGACCACAGAGAGCCACTAGTGCTTTACTGTTGTGGTTTGGCCTACTTCTTCATACCTCTGTAGGGTTCTCTATCAGCCCTGCACAGCTCCTCCCACCTGCTAATATTCCAAACAGTTGTGCTCAACCATCCATTGTCTTTATGTTTCCATTGATTTTACTGTGTGCTGACTTCACTAACAAGCGCAGGGGCTGAAAATGAAAAGTGGGATACGCCGTGTTGGGTAGGGAACATGACCTATTTACCCACCCACTCTCATAAGTTGAGTCATGTCTCCTGTCGTGTCATTTCCAGCTTAGTCAATCTGTTCCACCTAGCATGTCAAGCTTTTAAGTATACTGAAATAATCCATGCCAATCTGAACCATGCAATCACGCTGGCATGTTTACACACATTCTGATAATCTTGTAAATAAAAATAATCATTTTAACGCCAAGTGTAGTGCCAGAGATATTAAACCCATATATGACCATTCATCACTTACTATATTAAGAACCATTCTCCTCCATGCAAGGAAATACGTTCACAGCAGAGGAAATCCAGAGTGTGTGCGGCCGAACTAAAAAAAAGCACATCCATTTCGCTGCACTGCACATTTGACCTTGTTGCATAAAGTTCACAGTCATTCCTAAGGTCAGACCAGGAATGTGATGGGGTCAATCTGAGGACAGAGATCTGGTTATGGCAAAGAGTCTACTAACAAATACTTTGATGAAAGAGATGACAAACAGCTTGATCAGTGTTTCTTCGCACAATTTGAGCACAAGAGAGGAGAAATGTTGGCAACCAATACCCCTTTCGCAGCTTCAAGCACCAACTGTGACTTATTGTATGGGGATAAAATCTGTTTTTCACCTTCTTTCTATCCCACATCTCCCTCCCATCTTTCATACATTTTGAATTTGATTCCAAAACTGGTGTTGCAAGCTTTTTTTCTTTTCTTTTTTTTTTTAAATTATGCCACCCTTGTAGATCTGCCTCTTCTCACCCTCCCTTCCAAAGCGTGAAAGAGAACCTACAGTGGCCACAAAAACGCTTCTCTAGAGCCAGTGTTACCAGTTTGTCCACTCTGGGCTACTGTAGACTCATGGTAGGCAACATGGTGCACTCCGTAGAAGAGGCCCCAGTTATGTAAATATGAAAGGCTCATTCTCATGTAATGCAAACATAGCAATTTTTATTTTCAGGTGCACCAATGACATGCACAAATGAAGTCTTAAACACTGGACGTTAAGACCTCATTTACTTGCCTATTAGCTGTTAGCTATATTTTAGTTTCAAGAATAGCATAGTTTGTGTTTTCACCATCCTGGTTATGAAGCGTCCGTCACCTATAAGACATCAATGTGTCCCAAGTTAGCAACTCTTAAAAAAGAAGCAAGCATGACCTTGCCCTCCTGAGGCAGTCTCAGAGCTTTCCTTTGTGTCTCCATCAGTAAGTAGGCAGCTTAAGTCAGCTGGTGTCTGAGATGATGCCTTTAATCTCACTCCATTCCCTTCCTTGATGTGTCATACTGGAAGGAATATGTAGGACAACATCACTTCACTTACTGTATTCTGGGACTAAGACTCTTGCGAGACGGGGTATAATTAGCATGGAGTCATCAATACAAACTTTCAGAAAGTCTGAGCTTCTTTATTTGGCTGCAGCACACTTCCTTGATTTCTCTTTGATGCCAGATGTCCCTCTTCACTGTGACAAGAGCCCATTTCCTGGGATTGTTCTGTTTAACGGAGGAGGGATAGGTGAAAGAGAATGAAAGTGATTGTTGTTGTTTGTTGTTGTCTTTCAACTCCCAAATTCTGCCTCCCTGTAGCTTCCCCACTGTGATGGATACTGCCAAAGTCCTTGCATTGACTTACCATCTATGATTCACACATGAATGTTCAGTCATCCATTTTGGCGAGGGAGCATCTCCTGCAATTGATTTCCTCCTCCAGCTACCTCCTGTTGTGATACTGGCTATGAGAGATATTGGATGTTGTTCTGATAACAGGCATTTGGACTCCTATTAGATTTCGCGGGCTGGCTGCCCATGTGTGCATGCATGTGTCTGTCTGTTATGCAGTTATGTATGTGTGATTGTTGAAATATCTATTACACAAGTGCATGTGTGTATACATCATGTTGTATGAGCTTCCGCTCCCCCTGCCTCAGATAACAGACATCATGTGCTTCCAGCTGATTGTATACAGTATTGTGTTACATTATTGTTAGCCTTGAAGTTGAACTTGGTCCTCTGTTTTTCATGCAGCTAAACTGCTTTCCATACAATTTGAACTGAGACCTGTATATTGAATCAAACTTATAATGAGGTTTCTGTAAGACTCCCTGCTCAGCCATCAGTCACAAGGGCTTTCAGCCACCATCCTCCGGCTTAGAACAACAACATGGGGTTATGATTCACCCACAATCCCCCATGGGACCTGAGAACTTAGGGGTCGTGCAATTGGTAGACACATCCACAAACATTGCACAAATAGGCATCCACCTACACACAGAGATATTACATTTCAATTTTTATGAGTGGCCCAAACCAAAATGTAGCCCGCTGACATCATCTCACTGATGTTTCATAACTGATTCACAGTGTTAAATAAATCTGCCTCTTTTTGAGTTTCCTGCTGAGAGGGGGACAAAGAGGGCATGTCAAGCTTTGTTTTTATCAGAGCGAGTCAAGTTCAGGGTCTGGGTCTGTGACCTGGAACTTTCTCGCAAAATATCGCCAACCATCCTCATCTTTGTTTGAAGTCTGAGGAGACATAAGGGTCAGCTGGTTGGATGAGAGAAATAGGGAGCCTCTGTGGGATGTATTTTACACTCTCGTATGTGCTGGGGTAATGAGAGCACATCGCTGGTACACCATTAGTCATTCCAAGCAGGCTGCCGTCTGAACTCTGGCCATTTCACACACTGGTACTTCTGATTGAGATTTCTCCACTTCATTAAAGCCTTACACACACGCACACACACATACAGACACGGACACACACATATACAGACACAAAGAGCGCAGAGGCCATAGCACGTGAAAGGCCACAGTATGCTTCCCAGGTAAGTAATGTGCTTCACACACAGATACATTTAGAAGTGCCAGCTTGTAAACTCAATCTTTGTCAAATATTGTATTTTCGTTCTTGTCTTTGCTATGTTTCACTGAGTGATATTTAGTAAAGGTATACAAAGTGCCTGTGAGGAACAGTTAATATGGTCTACTTCTAAACAACTACATGTACATTTTTTTAATTGATAGTACAGTTTGAAGGGAAACATAAAAACACTGTTAAATCCATTCTGATAAGTCGTTTGTTTTGTGTTTTTTAGTTAATTTAATCAGGATGTATCTAGCTCAAAGTGTATCATTTACATTTAATGAACTCACAGTATACTGTAAAGCCCCACCTAATTTAAATGTCACATCACTGTTCATTTTAAATAGAGAATCTTTTTTCCCCCAAAAATAAAACTGTGAAATTAACCATTATTTTCTCAGTACGTCTTTGCTTTGTAATGTCCTGATTTCAGGACAATGGATTTGAAATGAAGCAATCAGGATGTGGTTGAAGTGCAGACTTTCAGCTTTAATTCAAGGGGTTCAACAAAAATATTGCATTAACCTTTAAGGAATTACAGCCGTTTTTACACATAGGCCCCCATTTTCAGATGCTCAAACGTAATTGGACAAACTAACATAATTCTAAATATAAGGATTGTTTTTAATATTTGGGTGAAAATCCTTTGCAGTCAATGACAGCCTGAAGTCTGGAACCCATGGA